>JAQQZX010000037.1:402616-414803 GCA_030068355.1 Notoglanidium maculatum
CTTCTACAGAGGGACTATTGAGAGCATTCTGAGCAGCTGCATCACTGTCTGGTATGGAAACTGCACCGTATCAGACCCCAAGACCCTACAGCAGATAGTGAGAACAGCTGAGAAGATCATCGGAGTCTCTCGTCCCTCCATTACTGACATTCACCACACGCTGCATCCGCAAAGCCACCAGCATTGTGGACGACCCCACACACCCCTCACACACACACACACACTCTTCACCCTCCTGCCAGCTGGCAAGAGATAACGAAGCATTCAGGCCCTCACTGCCAGACTCTGTAATAGTTTCTTCCCCCAAGTCATCAGACTGCTGAACACTCAGGGACTGGACTGACACACAAAAATGTACACTCATCTACCTCTACAGTTTTTGCACATTGGATTTGTATTAGCACCGCACGGTCTCGTATGGTGATGTCTGCACTGTTTGCACACGTGCACTTTATGTTGTTTTCTGTTGCACACGTGCACTTTTGTACTTCTGTGTTGACTTATATGACCTTGGTCCTGGAGGAACGTTGTTTCGTTTCACTGTGTACTGCATCACCTGTTTATGGTTGAAATGACAAAGCCACTTGAACCTATTTTAATATTTTTTAGCTACTGAAGTTTAGATTAACCTTCTTCATTTTAATCAGGTGTACTGTATCATCTGTATATGGTTGAAATGAAAATAAAAGCCACTTGACATGACAACTATTGTAACTAAACTGTTCTGGGCATAAACCACAGCACCCTCTGGTGGCTCCTGCACATCACTGCATTACACACATATGATTAGTTACAGTAACAGCAACTTAGTGAATTAGTTGAACGGTAATTTTCATTTGGTAACTTAAACCGTTCCAGCTGTAAAGAGCAAAGAGCTTTCCAATTTACACACATGGCCACATATTAATGACACGTGGCGTCAAAGACGTTTCACTAAAGTAAGCTTCAACTTCAGTGCAATTTCACAAAAAAAAAAAAACCCCACCCATCACAAAGAAAACATTTCATCAATTTAATAAGTTACCAATGAGTCTCAGCAATTTAAAATAGTAAACAGAATGTGATTTAATTAAACAATGTACATGTATGCAAAATACACAGATTAAAATAATCTCTGGAAGTGTCAAAGCTTAAAGACACCATCATATATTAATGAAGCTGTAAAAAGAACATTACTTGCTCATGCTAAACATCAGTGTTGATGCGACAGCAACACTGCGAACAAGTCAAATAAGACTCGGTGTAAAAACCAGACTCATGCTAGCTGGTGGTTTGTGCTAGCGCAGGTGTACAGGAAGGCCGTACGCAACCGGTGCAGCGCCGATCATGTGCTTGAGGTGTGTGGCATCACGTGACTGGCCCAGGTGCTGGAGGAGGGAGGAGCCTGACCCCCCGGAGAGCCAGGACTGTAAGAGGGCGGAGGTGAAGCGGTCAATATCACGATCCGTCACATCCCACAGGTTCCCCAGCACTAGAGGACTGTGGTGAGGGAGAGAAAAATGCCCAGGGTGTTAAAGGAACAATTACAACTGCAATGAAAGGACAGCAAGGCCATGCTAACATTCTCACAAATCAGTCTAGCCCAAATGTTTAAGTGTTCACGTTACTAATTGTTATTTTTATCATCTATATCTAACTAAAATCAAGCAATACTCTAAATAAATAAGTAGAGAAATAAATAAATAATAAATAAGCAGCCTGCATCATTATTTAAGTGTGATATGACCATCTTTGCTAATGCTAATGCCCGCTGGCTGCTGTAGAGTCTGGGGGCAGAGCTTTGTGTGCATGTGTGTGAACGAGGGGGCGGGCTCACAGGGTAAAAATATTTTTCCAGTGTTGTTTAATTTCATATAACCAATAGAGACCTAATGTTTTCAGATTTTGACTAATCAGGACTAATGCACCATGGCGGTTTCCTGACTGGGAAAAGGGGCGGAGCTAATTTCAGGGCAAAATTTAAAAAAAAAAAAACAAAAAAAAAAAAAAAAAAAAAGGAACAGATTGTTACAGACCTAGAGACACTTTAATACATCACATCACACAGCTTTAGGCATTAGATTTAAACCAGTATCGAGTCCTAGACCCAAAATATTGGGTGATAAATCTGACAGTTAAATCTGTCCACTAGTGGGCGCAGCTGAGGCAAACACTGCAAGTCATAAATCACTAGTATCTCATCAAAAATGAATTAAATCTAAAATGGGAAATTTATCATTATTTATCAATCTTGTAAAGGTAAATGTGTGTGTAAAGGTTTTTGTACGCCACACCAAAATGACAGTCAGTCGTAAAGTGTAACACGCATGCACACTGCAGTTCATGTGCATTTAGCCACACCCACTAAACTCCATATAAGGTAAAGCTCAGAGAGCTGCAAATACAACATAAAAATATATTTCTTTGGGAAAATAATTTGTATCGCATGTTTCGCTCCAGTGTGTGTAAACTTCGGTATAAGGAGACTCGCTAACATGGACCTCGACTCCAAACGTGTAATTGTAGTTTCTGTGATTTTATAAACACTTTACACTGTGGAGCGTAAATCACCTACTTCTGTTACACACAGATTTAATGGACATTTTATAAAAGACAGTTACGTCACGTATCATATTGAAAAAGTGATTCCTAAACAAATCCATACATTAAATCGGGGAAAGCACATTGAATCAGGACAAAAGTAATGGCACCCTATAAAAGCAGGCAGCTTGTGTGTGAGTGAGAGAGTGCTGCACTCCGCTTAGGAGGCACTCATTCACTGTTTACATGCCATTTTGTTGTTTTCAGCACTCTTTGCCTTTAATGGAGTTTTGTGGGCGTGGCTAAAGTAAATCAACTGTGCCACAAACACGCTTGGTGATTTGTGTTTGACGATGTACGCAGAGAAAATCAGGAACTTCAGTAAATCTGACAGGAACTTTTTTTTTAGTTGGTTTCATCCATGAAAATTTACACAGGTTTAAAGCTTAAAAAAAAGTACGTAAATATATTTTTTAATTCAATAAAAATCTAACACTGAAAGATAAATTTCTAGTATGGAATTTTAACATCAGCTGTTTTCTGTCAGTCTGAAATCATTAAAAACAGATTATTATAACTAAGAAAAGTGTAGTGTTACATAATTGATCATATTTGTTACATCGTCGTATCTCCCAGCCCTTGCACGCGTGTGTGTGTGCACGTGTGTGTGATCGTACCACCCAGCGGTGAGGTAGCTGAGGGTGATGCCGGTTCCCTCGAGGTTCCCCTGCACACTGAGTGCAGCGCTACTGCATCCGAACAGCAGAGCCACGGCGTGAACGTTCCCTCGGAGCAGCCGCTGGGTGTCCAGGAACCGCACTCCGGCTCCGTGTCCTACATAACTGCACAAGGACAGGCCACGGATCAGTTTATTACTTATTAGAAATGTAAAGAGCCGAATATAAAGGCCCAGGCATGTGCTCTCTCCTGGTTATAGAGCAGTGCAGCGACGGTTCACTCACATGTACAGGTCTTTAGTGGTTACGGCCTCCTGAAGCTGATCAGGATCAGGGGGAGCTCCACACACACCCTGCCACGCCTGCTCTCTGAGGAACACCATACACACAGGGCAACAGCGTGATGTTAGAGTGACTGCAGCATTGTAAAGCTGTACCTGAAAGTGAGGCTACAATAAAATCCTATCCTCAAGGCTGTGACGTCTAAAACTCGTCCTCTGTGCACTTTCTAGTGCACCATTTTGGATCCGTTTTGTACTGTAGTGTTGCAGTTCATGGTGAAATCCGCTGATGTACGCTACACGTCATTTCTCTGTGCAGAAATCAGTATGTTCCTGTCACGAAGCAAAACACACTGCTCTCCACAATCACTTATGGTTTTGTTCCAAAATCAGGGAGGCAAATTTTGTGTAGAAATATGAAATTTGGCACAAGCGTAGATCCCGTATGAGAACGGGGTGCTTGTGCTCTGGGGAAAGACTGGAATCATGGTTGCAGTGTAGCGACGCTCCAGATTGGGTTGTTTTTCTGTAGGGAAGACTGCGGAGTGCTTTTATGTTCAGTCAGAGGCTCACGCAGAACAAAGGAGGAGTTAATGACACGAAACCTGATCATGTAGCACACAGTGGGCTAAAGGCAACACCTTAACAACCGTATCGCATCATAGCAACACGCTAGCACAGAAATGAAGATTAAAATGATGAAACTAACACTTGAATCTTTGAATGTATTATATATAAATGTATATATATATGAATATATACACGAAAAAGCTCTTCAGACCAGACACTAGCAGCCGAGAGAGGCAGAAAGGCAGGGATATATTTTATACATTTCATTTACTCTTTCTGGTGCGAGTAATGAAGTGATGAAGAAAGAGGATGAACGAGAATTACTTTGAGTGACATGAGCTCACTCCCCTGCTTTAAACACAGGTTTCAACTAAGGGTTTTAGAAAACATCGCAGGCGACCGGGGCTAGTCAAACTTTCTGTGGGAGCAGACTCTAGAGTGGGATGTTAATAAAAAATGTTATCGTCCAGAAATTTCAGTTGAATACCCCGGATTGTGTGTGTGTGTGTGTGTGTGTCTAACCCAGTAAACCAGTCTCTGAAGCGCTTCTCTGTCTCAGGCAGGTTTCCATCAGGATTCAGAACAAAATAAACCTGTTGCGGATCAACACCACGTGACAGCACGCAGTCTGGATCCACCTGAGAGTGCAAGGGTTACAAACACTCAGGTCACGCGAACTCATCTATTAATAACACACTGTAGGGTGGAGCAGCATGCGCGCGTGTACCTCTCGGAGACGGCTGTGCCCCAGTACAGCGTGCAGTGAAGGCATACGAGTAACAGAACGGCGTTTTAAACACGAGATGTTCTCCCATGGCAGCTTCTGAAGGTACTGCACCATCACACACACACACACACTTTTATTAGCACAACCAAGATTAAATCCTTATCCTGTATTAAAGGTCTGTTAGTATATGAAATCCACCTTGTCCAAGATGAGGACTGTGTGTCCGTGAGGCTCCTCTCTCCCTCTCAGCTCACACACACTCTTCTGTAGCAGCTTCAGGAAATCTCCGTCGTGCAGACACGCCCCCTCAGACAGAGACTGCAGGTCGGAGAGAGACAGCAGAGGAGCTGCGGAAAGAATCACCTGCAGGAAGGAAAAAAGAAATTTAATTTAAAAAAAATGTTGTTAACACTGCTGCGGAGTCCTGACCCGGTGCACACGCACGCCGACCTTAAGCATGTCCAAGGTGATCCTCGTTCCTTTTACTGACAACTGAAGACGTTTCATCTGAGCTGGGAGCTCAGGGTCAGAGGTCAAGGGGAGGAGCAACGCTCGCCATACACCCAAAGCCTCCTCCATCTCCTCAAGAAGTTTCTGAGAAAAAAGAAAAACAATTTAGTGACCAGTGAGCGAGCATACATACATACATACATACAGTGCACTACGTCAGGTCTAAAACTCCCGTCACCCCCCATGTAGTGAGCGTATATAGTGACTAGAAAGTTGTTTAAGAGGATAATACTTTGTGTAAATATATAAAATGGTCACATTAATGATAAATTGATATTTCGCCTCCTGTGGTTTTATGCGATATGAGAGCTAATGAATATGCAAATATTAATGAGTGTATGAGGTGAGCAACACAGAATCTTTAACCTGCACACGAGCGTCGAGAGCCTTCCTGCCCTCCCACCACTGCGCCTTGTCTGATACGGTGCTCACTTTCTTCTGGCCCTGCAGCACCGCCGCCATCTCCTCCAGCAGCACAGCCATGGAGCGCTACACACACACACACACACACACACACACACACAGCATAACTACATACACACTGCAGTACACAGGTCGGTACAGTAGACTGTAGAAACGTAAACGTTGCTCGTACATGTGTTTGCGCAGTCGGGATCCTCATGGTGATGGGGGCGGAGTCACGCTCCAGTCGCGTGATAAGAACGGTGCTACCAATCTCACCAGGACACGCCCCCACGAGAGAGAGCAAACACACGGTGACCCCTGCAGGACATGACAGTCACGTTAATCACAGTTAATCCACGCAGTGTCCCGTCAGTCACGTTTCGGCGTGTTCGGTGCGTTACCTGTGGGCAGGTGTTTGAGCTGCTGTGTGAACTCTTGGCAGGGTGTGTGTGGGAACCGTGTCGGCTGTGTGCAGGTGAAGGAGTAAATGCTCTCGAGTGCAGACAGAGTGTTTGTCTGCGTCTGACTGGAAGATTCCTGCAGACTCAGGCCGCTCAGACTCTCCGCTACATCGGCGCTCGACTTCTTCAGCTTCCTAACCATGAGGGATAAGAACCGGGGTCAGAGGAGTTTCTAAAATAGCTGTGAATTCTGGGAGTTACAGAATTTCAAACAATAGTTAAAGTTAGTTAAAAAGTAGCTTGGAATGTTTGACACATTTAACGTTTTTAAAAAACACCCACAAACTCCAACTGATACACAGCTCACTCGACACACCTAATCCGATTGGCCAGGTGGCGAGTCATGTGGTGACGAGAGGACACGCCCAGCGACTGAGCATGCAGCATTGCTGTGGTGACGGGATCAGACGGGCCGAGTGACTGGACGAGAAGTGAGCACAGGTGAGGGTAGAGGGAGGGGCTTGGGAAGTGGTGGAGGAGGAGCCAAGAGGAGATCAGGAGTGATTGGATCCCATCTACAGAGAGCTCACCTGCGACACACACACACACACACACACACACGCTTTTAAATACTTAACTGTAGTAAACCTGGACACTGAAACAAAAAGAAACTACACAGGAAGTAAACAGCAGATGTCGTGCAACAGAACACCTGTCATGCTCTATTCTAGCAATTTGCTGGATCCAAACCCAAAGAAAGATTTACAAAATGGATCAAAAAATATCATAACACTTCGGATCACCTACAATGGCTCCTCTGCAGGTTATTGGTTGGAACTCAACAGCACCTCTGCAGGGGGTTAGGATAAATTTGTGAGATTTAAAAAAAAATCTGGTTTAATTAATTATTAAAAAAAAAAAAAAAAAAAAAAAAAAGAAATCACATGCTTAATGTAAACACTAGGAAAAGCTTACATGCACAATCCTTTTATTCTAGAAAAAAAATGTAATGTACAGTAATTAATAAAGTGTGCACGTCATATTTACCTAGCGTCTAACACCTGGCGGACACTGTAAAAGTTCTACTGTGAACACTATTATTCTAATAATCTAATCATTATCTAATCATAAGCGTTAAAATTACTTCCAGAGTGTTAGCTCTGACACGGCTTTGTTCTCATGTTTAATCTTTTAGGTCAAATGTTAATAAGTTAGAATGCACATTAATGAACTCAACACACTCTGTATTTACCAGGACAGAAAGCAAGGACGCAACGGGAAAATTAAGTCGAGACAAGAGAAACATTAACGCGAGATGTACAGAAGTGGGCGGGGCTTCTAGGGCATCAATTAATGACAGAGCATTCAAAAGACCCTCACAACTGCCAATCATTCCAGAGTCATATCAAAGGACTTATTATTTTGGGAAAATGACGGCTCTGTCTGTGTTTTAAGTGAGAGCTCTTACAGGCAGGTCTGCTTAGTGATGAAACAGGAGCTTTATTCACCTGGGGTAGCGTGTGTTTGGGGGATTGCTATTCCTGCCTGTCCGGAGCTCCTGAGCTCCTTCACCCAGTCTCTGGTTGGATCTGCTCCCAGGTCTCTCCTCAACACCTCGCAGTCTGCGTCAGGGCCGTCAGCTGCACTTCCCACCCACACACACACACACACACACACACACGCGATATGTCTATCAACATCACTGTGACCCACACACACCCACCCCCCCCCCCCCCCCAACACACACACCCCCACACCTGTGATCACCATCCCGGAGTCAGCCTCGTGAAGGTCCTCCAGGCTGATATCCAGACCATCTCCTTCCTCGTCCTCTTGGATCGTTCTCATTCTCTCGGGTTTCTCCACATCATCAGAGCTCGCAGCTTTTCTCGACCGTCCCCGTCGAGGCTGCATTTCTTCCTCAGAGGAGGCGCTGCTGGTTAGAAGGGCGGTGCTTTTCTTCGTGGTTCTCGTGTGTCTCGGCCGGTCCCGCCCCGGAGCCTGGCTCTGAGAGGGTTTTGGTGCAGAGGAGATGGAGCGCTTGATGTCTGATTTTGTCTCCAGCACATCAGCCGTCTCGGTGTCGCTCTCATCACTGAACTCCACCTGGCAGGAACAGGGAAAAAAGGAGGAACAGCAGGGGTTTATGGGTAAATATAAAATGAACTGTGAGAGAAAACTGCCTAAAACAAAGTCGTTGTGCTAGCAGGATTTATCATTAGCTGTTGCTAGTGTGCATTTGTCCTTTCAGGCTTGTGTGTGTGTCTGTGTCTGTGTGTGTGTGTGCGCCTATGAGTAAGACGTGCAAAGATCACGTCTCAGACCTTAAAACGTGAACGTTTGGTCCGTTTCGGAGCAGCTGGTACAGGAACAGGTTTCTCTTGCAGAGGCGACGAATCTTCAAAAATCTGGAAGGAACCCTTTGGCACGTCCTTTGACCTCGTGACCCCACAGCTTCTACTGGGCAAGGCCTTTGCAGCCTTTGCTGGGGTGGAGCTTACTGTAATATCAGGCACCTCATTGGTGAAGTCAAATGCGCTCAGGTCAGTGGCGGAGCCAGCTGGAGTCAGGACGGGCCTGGGCCTGGGGGTTCTCATAGCTCGGGGGGTTTTGAAGACCATGGCAGGCTTTGTGATGCTGATTTTTGGCATGGAGTTCTTGGTTTTCTTTGAGGAAGCGATAATGACCTCTTTGTTATTTTTATTCCCCGGTTCTACACAAGCCTCCCGCTTGTTCTCTGACGGTGCCGTGGCCGGAAGAGGTTTGTCACTGCTGGAGCTCTTTTCTCGGGCTTTGACCAGCGTTTTGATTTTAGGGGCCATCGGAGGATTCCAGTCCCACACAGAGGAGAAGAGCTCATCCGGGCTGCACTGCTTCTTTCCAGACAGAGCCAGGCAGCAGGCCACAGCTTTTGCCATCAGCAGAGCCGCCTTCAGTGGCCCAAGTTCGGGTAAGAGGATTCCTCTGGGCTCCACAGCTACCAGTCCTGCCTCTATCTCCTCCCACAGCTCAGCAGCTTTCCCTGCCGCAGCCGCGCCGCAGCACAGCTGTGTTAGCACTGTGCTCAGTCGCGCCCTCACAACCTCCGGCTGCAGCACGCATGGCTTCTCTGAACATTTAATGGGCACCAGTGCTGCCAAGCGGCTGTGAAGTTTTGCGCTGATGCTGTGACAGCGACGTTTAGCGATGTGGCGTAGTCGGCGTGAACTCTGCGCCTCGCTCTGGGCGTCGGCCAACGTCAGGGCCCAGAGCACGCTGACTCGAGCCAGGCCGAGGTCGGTGCAGCAGGAACAGGAGCAGCTCTCAGCGTGGCTCAGGCAGGACAGCATGCGCTGCCGTTTGGGCTTCAGAGGTGGCGAGGCGTCCTGTCCCAACTCGGAAAGCTCCTCCAAGGCTTCACGGCCCAACGAGCGAGAGCTCAGGAGCCCACGCGTATCCTCCTCTTCCTCCTCCAGGATCTCAGGGGAGGAAGCCTTCACAGCCGGGCGGCCTTTACGCGGTTTTATCTTCACCTCAGACTTCTGCTGCTGCTGCTGACCAAAATCTAAAACAGGAGAAATATCTCTGTACATACAGCTGCATTGTTTACTTTACTAATGTCACACATGGAAAAGGTTCTCTAAACAACACTGCTCAGGGTTTTATTCCTTATAAATACTGTGTAGAGTTACTGTTTTTTTCTACTTCTTTCTGTACTTTTTCTACAACAGCATGTCCCTAAGTGTTTTATTCCTCTTACACCACATTTTAAATGTATAATTACAAGTCACTTCCTGTCATCACTGACATAATAGCAGCGATCAACACTCGCTCCCTCACCAGCCTCTCTTTATTCTCTCCCTCTCTCAAAGTTAATAAGACAAATTGCAGTTTGTCATGTTACTGGGAAACCGCAAAGAATTGTAAACTCCTCTGTCCTGAAGACATGGGAAACCTTCCAGCTTTACCTCTGACTGTTACACAGCGCTCACACTGGGGACTCCTTCATACAGGATACACAAACATCTTTATTTAGGGAAAAAAGAACCACTGACTGCACACTTTCAGCTTTCACTATTGAAACAATAACGTATTAGAACGAGTGTATTCATATAAAGCTGTGATTTGCAGCTGCACGACTGTGAGAAAGTTAAACCAACCAACCAATGTAATTGAAGTTAAAATATTAAAATAAAATATTAGTTTACCTGTGCAAAGATCCAGTAAGTGTCTGACCTGCTCCAGGTCCAAAACACTGGCTTCACCTGCACCTTTCATCAACTCCAGCTCAGCCTTCAACACCAACAGCTCGGCACAGCTACAACACACAAACACACACACACACACACACACACACACAATACAAAAAGACATGCCATATATAAGTGGAACATACCATTGAGGCCTGGCAGGGGAGGGGGAGGGGAATGTGTTATAAAGCAGGACTTACTGGCTGAGTGTGTGCAGTTTGGTGGCAAGTTTTAGGGCCTCAAGGCACTGAGCTTTGGCTTCATAAGCCGCTCCTCCGCCACTCCTCAAGCGCACCATCCTCTCCGAGCAGAGCAACACCTCACTGAGCAACAGCCATTTAAACACCACACTGTCCCCTACACACACGACAAAAATGTAACATGCATCCACTGGTGTGTTTGCTGCATGTCCCACAGGCGCTCTAGCACCACTAACAGGAAGAAATTAGACATGCATTTGCATTAGTAACTGAAACAGAGTCGCAGAAACATCATCCTACTTTCCTCTGAATCTCAACTGATACCCCGATGTCAGTTTCCACCATCCTAAATAACTGAAATACAGGAGTGGGTATTGGGTTCTCAGCCATTTTTAATTTTTCACCGAGATAGCATTGGCTTGGCATGTTGCCAATTGACTGTACCGCCACAGGAACACATGCTGCTCCGGAGGGCTTCTGGGCTTTCTCTCTTGCTAAGTGAGCCCAGAAAGTGCATAGGCCTCTTAATCACGGCTGTAGTCACCTACAGCTTAAGAGCACATTCTGAGCTTGTCAAAAGCCCTTGGTCTTGGAGTGGATCATCTTCTGGAAAAGAAGCGTTTGTACCTTGGTCTATAAACCGAGTGTCCGTGTTGAGGCCAGGAGCTCCATAAAAGCCGTTTCCCAACAGCATCATCACCAGACTGCACAACAGCTTCAGTGCTTCATACTGGGCCGTGTCTGGAGTCTTTAAACCTACACACACACAAAATATTAAACAATGAACATCAATTTCACCTCTCAGACTTCAGGTGGCAAGAAACACAGGAATTTACTGTGCATCACTGTCAGAAATCACTGACCAATAACATGACTGATTTAGATTTTTTTTTTTTTTTTTTTTACTGTTTATGGTTGGTTAGCAAGCATGGCAATAACAAATCAACATGTTAGCTTGCAAAGCAGATATCAAACAAACATATAATAATAATAATAATGTGTATAAACTGTGTTAATATTATTACAGTAAAGTGGACCTGCATTTACTGATCTTCTGAAATGCAAACTGCGGATTTCTAGACTGAGTGATTTTACACCCTGTATGTGAATGAATGTGCATGCAGGGTGTGTATACCATGCTGGAGGATGGTCTGGCGCAGGCGTGTGCGCAGCGTCCCCGTGTCCAGGCTGAGGTAGGCACTGGCTGTCTGCAGAGCTCGAGCTTTCAGCATGTACCAGCTTTTAGAGTGATGCAGCGCAGTCTCCTTCAACACCTCACACAGACTGTGGACACCTGCTTCCACCTGAGAGAGAGAGAATGTCAATAATGTGTACATTTTGTCTGTTCTGTTGAGATAATGTTATCAGAACATGTATTATATAAACAAGTGTGTGTGTTTGTCACCTCTCCTAACGCGTAGCAGAGCTGTGCTCTGAGCAGTGTGTTAGTTACGGACAGGATGGTCATTCCCTCAGAGCTCATATCTGCAGTTAAACACCCCTGTGCCTGATCCAGCTGCATCTGAACACGCGCACACACGCGCGCGCACACGCGCGCGCACACGCGCGCGCACACGCGCACACACACGCGCACACACACGCACACACACACGCACACACACACGCACACACACACGCACACACACACGCACACACACACGCACACA
>JAQQZX010000037.1:441180-454487 GCA_030068355.1 Notoglanidium maculatum
CCGCACGTCTTCTTCTGTTTCTGTGACTGTGTGGCGGACCGCGCCCGAGACGCTCACAGCGCCACCTGCTGGAGCACGGAGCACTCATCAACCGGGAGAATACAATTCTCTTTATATCTGTATAATAAACAGATATAGCCATTTTTGGCAGCATGGTGGTGCAGTCCTTAGCATTGTCACCTCACAGCAAGAAGGTTCTTGTTCGGAGTTAAAACTTACTGGCCAACTGGGTCATTCTATTGCAGAGTTTGCATGTTGTTTCCGTGCCCATGTGGGTTCCTCCAGGTGCTCCTGTTTCCTCCAGTGGCCCAAAGATATGCAGATTAGGTCAGGTGGCTACTTTAATTGTCAATAGGAGTGAATATTTGCCCATTTCTGTGTTAGATGTGGCAACCTGCCAGGGTGATAGGTTGGTGACCTGCCCAGGTTGTACCCTGCCTCTTACTTAACGGATAAGCAGTATAGTATATATAATTAATGGTAACCATTATTCTACCCATAAGCTGTATTTTATTGTTGCCTTGTTGGAACACAGTTTTGTTTCAGAAGTATTTGGTTTATGATGTCCCAAATACTTGGCCATGTTTCGTCAGGAGTTTTGGCAGGATGTGAAACAAGTGCCACGGGGACATTTCTGTTCAACAACAACGAGACAGAGAATTTGTTCTTTATGCAAAGTTTTTGCACAATAGTCAGAATTTAGATGCCAGCATCTACACCACTACATTTACATATACATTTATGTCATTTGGCAGACGCCCTTATCCAGAGCGACTTACATGCATCTTATTTTATACATGTGAGCAGTGAAGGTTAAGGGCCTTGCTCAAGGGCCCAGCAGTAGCAGCTTGGCAGTTTGAACTTCCGACCTTCTGACCACTAATCCAATGTCTTAACCACTGAGCTACCACAGAGCCCACTAGAGGGCCATTTCACAGGTGCTTTTAAAAACATAAATGTTTAAAAAAAACTGTTTCACTCCAGACAGCAAGCAGGTTTGGGTCCTCTGGCTCATATCCCTACTGAACAATAAAACAGCCAGGGAATTGCCACAATGGGGGACATTGCCAAATGTGGGACACCTATTCATTTATTATGTTTCATAGGATGAAAATAGCCTAAAATGTTGCCTGAAATGTCCCACATTTAGAGTGAGGCTAACTCACTCTATGGTGTCTATGGTCAAATATACACTACAGTCAATCAACAAAAGCAAGGGGACATAATCCTGATCAGAAGTCATGAGCATGAGCAATGGGTATGAGCATAATGCTACAGCCTTTTCTAGAATCTTGGCAATAAAGGGGAGGTTTGATATTGGCCTGTAGTTGGACAACTGACCAGGGTTAGGGTCAGGTTTTTAAATAATGGGTTTGATAACCACTAGTAAGGATTTAGGTACATAGCCAGTGTTAAGAAAAGAATGGATTATTTATAACAGAGGTCCAACAGCTCCTGATGGTAATAGGTGATGGTGATGGTAATATTACACAATCTGATTTTGATTAGGAAATTATTGAGAATTAGTTCAGTCTCTTGAAGGGGAGTAAAGCATTCCAATCTGCTGATCTGATCTAGTTATACTGTTTTAAGTGGGGCTACATTATCTAGGATGCAGCGGAATGTCAACTGTAAGCATTCAGTCACTTGACCAAGTTCTGAGGGGTCTGATGGTGATCCAATCAAAGTCGATAACTCTGGAAGATCATTGATAAGGCTATGTGCAATTACTCACGTGAAACACATTTGACAGGGTAACATGGAAGAGTGCATATATTATGACACATTTTAAATGAGCTCAGATAATGAACTAATATAGCTTCAGACTGGGGTAGTATGACTATTTTCTATATTTAATCCGAATGTTAGTTTTAGATCAAGAGTGTGATCACCATTATGAGTGGGTCCTATTATCTTCTGATTAACTCCTACTGAATCTAGAATGGACATGGATGTTGTTCTCAGAGGATCTTCCAGGTCATTGAAATGAATATTAAAGTCTCCAACAATGAATGCTCTGACTAAAGAACCAACCAGATTTGAGATGAAATCTGCAAAATTCCTGAAAAAATTCAGGATAAGGTCCCTGGGTTTCTGTAAATAATAGTTAGTGAAAATGACTGGGTAGACTTTTTTGTGGCTATGCACGTTATGTTAGTATAAAGAGCTTGAAATGTGTCAAATTCATGTCAAGGTTTTTGCGTGATGCTGAGAATGTAGTTATAAATAACTGCAACACCTCTGCCAGTTGGACCAGGGTGATGTATATAATTGTAGCTGGGAGAACTAGTTTAATACTCATTTGGTTTAATCCATATTTCTGTTAATCTCCTGATCAGTAATAGTTTCATTAACAATAAGCACTTTAGATGTAAAAGATGTAACCTTTAAGAGTCCTAGCTTCTGATCAGTGGTGCTGGCTGTGGATTCAGTAAGATTTGATTTTATGTTAATTAGATTACAAAAACAAACTTTGAGTGTTTCTACATTTTTCTTTCACTCGGGAACAGTCACACTCTCACTATAGTGGAACCTGAGTGACAAATCAAAGCAGCTAGTGGGGACCGGTTTACCTTGCTTGTCTGCTTAGTGGCCTTGACTCCGGGTTGTCACAGATTAACTAGGCCTGTTCTGAGACTATGAGCTATGCTGCAAGAAATGAGAGCAGCACCTTCCCGAGTGGGACGGATACCGTCCTGCACTAACAGACCAGCCTTTCCCTCAAAACTACACCAAATATCTATAAAGCCCACATGTTTTTGGAGCACAGCCTGGACATCCAGTTCAGCGAGCATAACGTGATGTAAGCCATCATGACACATTGAGACGGGGCCATGGGATATTGTCTTTGCTAATTTACACACCACGACAATGTTACTCTTGGTAACTTCTGACTAATGAAGGTGAAGGCATATTATTTATCACAAGTAAAGCTATTACTAATGGCAGTAGAAGAATAGCTAAACATCTTGCACTCAGCACACTGAACAAGCTGAATGTTTGCCATGATGAATGATAGCCATATCTTAGGAGATGATTTTAGGCAGATATGATGTAGATGGCCTCTGCTTGCTGTCTTTAGACAAAATTTGACAAAATGAGAATGTGGCAGAAGGTGAAATTGAAAAAGACAACATACAAAATGATAAAAGATGATAAAGTAAAGAGACAAAATAATGAAGAAAAGAGAAAGTCCCTCCAAATGATTTGAAAACAGAAACAGTCAACAAACAGCCCTCCATACTGAAGATTTTTAGACCTTCTGACTGGTACAAAATGCTAAATAAATGTTTCCTCATGGACAACTTCACCATATCATCTGCACATTGTTTATGTGGAAATCCACCATACAAGTACTGTAGAAACAATAACATAGAAAGTGACCATTACAGTTTTTCTCAGTTGCTTTGGCCCAGTTCTCAAATGATAAATAATATAAAAAAATAAACCCCTACACCACTGGTCAATTTCTCATTCTTCTATGCAAATTTGGGATGTTTTAGCACATCTATGCAAATAAGTAGGTTCAATTGCCTACAATTTGCATCATTACCACATGCACGTCTTGCTGATCAAAACTGATGTGTTGCTTCTCAGAAAAATAGTCATACTCTTCAAAAACATATTTGAATTTTTTCACTGTGTAAGTCATCACACGGACAACAGTCCATTCAGCTGTAAAAATCTGTCAGGCATATAGTCCATAAATTTCAAGTTTTTGTAATAGCTGATAAATAGGTAAATTGGCCATCAGGTAAATCTTGAACCTGAAAATTGAACACTAACAAATGAGCAGAATGTGAGAAATGTCAACCAAGCACACATTAACCAGCAACCAAGCACACATCCTGTTGACTTGCTACAGTGCTGTTTGAAAGTTTGTGAACTCTTTAGAATTTTCTATATTTCTGCATAAATGTGACCTAAAACATCAGCAGATTTTCACACAAGTTCTAAAAGTAGACAAAGTGAATCTAATTAAATCAATGACAGCTCAACACCACCAACAGCAAGACCGTGGAAGGCAACTTAATTGGATGAATTATAATTCTTTCCTTGGTGAAAAAAACCCTTTTACAAGATCTAGCCAAGTCAGAAACATTCTCATGGAGACATGAGTCATTGTCAAAGTCTACAATCAAGAGACACCTTCATGAACGTAAATACAGAAGGTTTGCGTCAAGATGCCGACCACTGGTAACACTCAAGAACAGAAAGCCCAGATTAGACTTTGCTAGATGACCTCTAAAAAAAAGTCTGCCCAGTTTTGGAACATGATTTTTTCAAATGAAATCAAGTTTAACCTACAGCGTACGGCGAAGGAAAAGAAGAGCTCATGATCCGTCATAATCATTGGCAAATTGCTGTGGTGTATAATAAATAAAACTTTAGGGATGTGCTATTACAGCGTACCTCCATCACACCCAAATGTGTTTGTTTAATATTACATCCCAGATTTATCCCCCTGTGCAGTTATAACGCGCTCCACGCTGCTGTTCGGCTTCCCACTAGATGTCGGAGCGCGGCTGTGGGGATTTGTGTTCATGCAGCTACAGGAGCGTTAGTGAAGTCAGGCGCTGATGTTGGGATGTCGAGGAGGCTCCAGTTCCAGTTCATCCCAAAGGTGTTCAGTGGGGCGTCGTCATGCTGGGGCGTCGTCATGCTGGAACAGGTTTGGGCCTCTTAGTTCCACTGAAGGGAAACTGTAACACTACAAGCAAAGAAAGAATTGGGTGCTTTCTTGTGGTAACAGTTTGGGGAAGAACCACATTTGTATGTGAAGTTCAGACGTCTACAACCTTTTGGACATATAGTGTTTAAACAGTTTATTCAATATCTAAACACAATTCAGAGTTTTACATTGAGCTATCATCATGAAATTTTAGTAGTATATTAATCTATGGTGGTTTTGGACTTGCAATCCATCACATGGAACCTGGAAATGTGAAAAGGGTCCACTGTATCAGCACAGTCTCAGACGAGATGGTTTGCTTATTGGGACGTTATTCTAATAGCCGGGTTTGTGTATAGCTGCTTTGTGACAATATCCATAGTTAAAAATGGTCAGGAATCAAGTTCAATCATACGGTCAGTGCTTGTTGTATTAATAAAAAAATTAAGGACAGAAAATTAAGGAAGAAAAAACAGACAATAACACTTGAGATGAAGTGTTTTCATAAAGGTCATAATGACTGAGGATTAAGCCACCATTGTGAGCCATCTTACCAGCGGTCAAAGGGAGATTAAAAGATAGATAGCAGTGATGAGCATCATGAACTCTTCATTTTATTCTGCCTTTTTCCTACAAAGTATTATCCCATTTTTAAAATCTTGCTAGAACCAAATAGTTAAATAACATCTTACATAAAACTTCTCAAAAAAGAGTTACAGTTGTCATAGCAATCATAAATAATAGAAGGAAGAAAAGAAATTCTCTGAGTGACGTTTCCTCTTTATTCATGACCAGGGAAGCAAATCCATAACTCTTCTAACATTTTGAATCCAGCACCAAATAATTTACATATTAATAACTTTGTTTGCTTACATGAAACAAAGGACTCTTATAGTACTGGTCTTCCTACTCATTCTCACCCTCATTATCCTTACAAGCACCAAACTGTTGTCCCAGAGTCTCACTTTCCTCCCTCCTATAAGCCTCATCAGCACTGGGACCGAACGGTTTCTCCTTCAGATCCGAGGCAGTTACAGAATAAGCAAGAGTGTCTCAAGACTGTCTGCATGAAAACAAAAACTTGTGCATGAAACAGAAATCTTGACATATGCCTGAAATATTCTTTAATAGTCCACATGGATATTCATTCATATTAAACAAGATCAAAGAAAAGGATAATCCACCCTCACAGTGAAGATGCCAGAAGTGCATATTACACCATATTAACCTTTCACACTACATTTTAAGAAAAGATAAATATATTACAATGTGGAAATGTTTTTATTGATGTCACTTTCTAACTTTCTCTGATATGTTGTGAAAAACGGTCAGTCTGACTGAAGACGTCTGAAGACCTCGATAGCCAGTGCACGCAGTGAAAGTCATGATTCTGGAGAGGTACGCACTGTAGCGAGATGAAATCCGTTCGTATCGAAAGCAGATGTGCGGTCATATCAAAATAAAGAAGCACGATGTACAGACTCGCTGCACAGATGGCAGTTTAAAATGCTTAAATGACTGAGATACGTGTCAAATTCAATGTTTCGGCTCAGGAAAACTTTTCATTTTCAGTACAATATAAAGTAGAATGTTAAAATCTGACCATTCGAAAGGATTTCATAGGCAGCCACACATTATATTAATATCTGGATAATATATTACATTATCAATATATCCAATCTGGGCACCCATTAGTATTAAAATACTAAAAACCTGTGCTCCTTCACAGAGTGAAGAACATTTTAGTAAAGTACATTATTACTTTTCAAACTGTATAAAACTTAGTTTCTTAGTGTTGATAAAACCACTGCCCCTCTAGTAAATACAAAGGAATAATAAAACTCTCCAATAGATTGTATTTATATATAAATATGTTAAAGAAAAATCCCATATGGACCTAATTAATTTCCACACTTTCTGATGAGAACTGCAGCATGTCCTCAATCTCAGCAGTGTGAACAAGTTTGTGTCGCTGCAAATTAGTATAGCGAGTAAAACCCTTCCCGCACTCTGTGCAGTGATGTGGCTTCTCTCCAGTGTGAATGTGTTGGTGTCGCTGGAAACTACTGTGCCTGGTAAAACTCTTCCCACACGCTGAACAGTAATACGGCTTTTCCCCGGTGTGAACGTGCTGGTGCTCCTGCAGGTCAGCTCCCTGCGTAAAACTCCTCCCACATTCCGAGCACTGGAACGGTTTTTCTCCAGTGTGAAAGAGCAAGTGTTTTTGGAGATTTCCCTTTTGTGTAAAACACATCCCGCATGCTGAGCACTGGAACGGCTTCTCCCCAGTGTGAATGCGCTGGTGCTGTTGCAGATTACTCTGGTCACCAAAACTCTTCCCACACTCCAAGCAGTGATACGGCTTCTCTCCTGTGTGGATGCGCTGGTGTTGTTGGAGATGACTTCTCTGTGTGAAATTCATCCCGCAGTCTGAGCAGTGATACGGCTTCTCTCCTGAGTGGATACGCTCATGCTGTTTGAGATTGCTCTTCTGATTGAAACTCTTCCCACAGTGTGAACACTGATACGGCTTCTCTCCGGAGTGGATACGCTGGTGTTGATTCAGATTACTCTTTTGACTGAAACTTTTCCCACACTGGGAGCACTGGTGAATCTCTTTTTGCATAAATGTGAGTGAGGTATTAGTGAGGAAGGTATCAAATGACCACTGCTGACTGCTGGAGCTCTCTGTAGGTTCCAGATCCTCACATTTAATCTCATCTGCCTTCATCGTAGTTGGTTGTTTTGATGGTCTTGTGGAGGCCAATTTATAATTGATAGGAAATCGGACTGCAGGAGAAGATAGCACTCCACTCATCTAGACCAGAAAGACGGAAAGATTGTTAACAGGTAAATATTTTACCAAAAGGCAACACTGCTTGACTTTATAAGCTGAACTTCAGAGCTAGACAACAGCTTTTGTATTTGGAAACCAGGCTGAGTGGTGCAGACTGCGAGTGTAAGGGTGGGAGTTTCTCCAGAGCAAGAAGGTACTTTAAAAAAAAGAAAAGAAGAGAAATTCTGAACCTTGTTGATGTTCCTTGTTACTCTGTGACACTGCTGCACTCGAACACAGTTAATGGCCCATGAGTGAATTACATGGCACAATTGTTCACAAGCAGAGATGGCTAAATATTTTGCACAGGCAGCCCCTGCCCTTCAGGGTTATGACAAACAAAATTTATCCAATCATATCCTGCAGATACAGCTTCAGTTAACGTTCATACCCAACATCAGAATGAAGGAAAAGTCTGCGCCCTGTGACTCTAACCGTGGCATGGTTGTTGGTGCCAGATGGGCTGGTTTGAGTGTTTCAGAAACTGCTGATCTCCTGGGATTTTCACACACAACAGTCTCTAGAGTTTACACAGAATTGTGTGGAAAACAAACACACTGAGTGGCAGTTCTGTGGGTGGAAATGCCTTGTTGGTAAGAGAGATCAGAGGAGAATGAGTAACTCAAATAATCACTCTTTACCACCGTGGTGAGGAGAAAAGCATCTCAGCATGCAAACAAATCAAACCTTGGATGATGGGACACAACAGCAGAAGACCACTTCAGGTTCCTCTCCTGTCAGCCAAGAACAGGAATCTGAGGCTGCATCATGGATACAGGAAGTTTTTTTCTGTGTAAACTCTAGAGACTGTTGTGTGTGAAAATCCCAGGAGATCAGCTGTTTCTGAAACACTCAAACCAGCCCATCTGGCACCAACAACCATGCCACGGTTAGAGTCACAGGGCGCAGACTTTTCCTTCATTCTGATGTTGGGTATGAACGTTAACTGAAGCTGTATCTGCAGGATATGATTGGATAAATACATAAATGTATATGTGTACCTATAGTGTTCCTATTTAAATGGATTGTGCTAGTACATTTATTACATAAGCTGTTGCAGTTACCCAGTTGTACATGGGATTTACCTGTTTAAATACATGTTTTGTCTGGTTACCATGTGACTTGGTTGTTGTGCCACCTGACCGTTCTGTACCAAAAAAATATTTACCATTGTAACAGCACCAGAAATGGTCAAAGAGAGACAAGGGACTGGGTGCGAATTAAGTGAGGTCAAAAGAAAATGGTGTGACATGAAAATAGAGAAGAAAACAGCTCTACTATACCCAGGTGATCATGGGCACTGAACATGTCACACGGGGAAAAACACACCTTTAAGTGCCTTAAGGCCTATCCAGGTGGGATTAAATACATGTGGGGTCCTGGAGTAATTTCCTGTTTTACAGGAACTCTGCTGCAATTGTATTCCCACCCGGATCGTTTTTCTCTGTCGTCCTCGGAGGACAAACTCAGCAATCATGTGATCATTTTAGTTCTGTCTGGATACAGGCCAGTGATTTTCACGAGGAGACATGTAAACATTTTTTTTTCAGACTCCTCCCTGATAAAATAATACAACCTGAATAGGGCTTTGGTCAACATGCTGGAGCTGAAGTGTTGCACAGCGTCAGAAGAAGCAGCTGTGGAAAATGGAACTGGTTAATAAGCCAGCTTTCATCTACTTCAAATAAAAAAATCATTCTGGTCTTTACACATCTTTTCCCCTCATAAGACTGACCTGCAGTAAATCTCCTGTCAGGTACTTGTGCGTCTGCGCAGACAGCCGGCCTGTCTGCACTACACAGCGGCATTACTTTCCTCATTACTGCAGAACTACTTTAATGTGTTTTCATCTATGAGCTGTGTTGGGTTGCTTTCATCAGTGATCATAAACAAATGGTTTTCACTAAATGTTCTTTATAATGCTCTTAGTCCCGACCTAGTGAACTACAATTACAAAGAAGAACTATATTAATACTATAACATGTTGATAATAATAGTGTATAAAACTTCTAAGATGATCTGTAATACCTCTATAATACTCTTCCCATCTACAGTAGTTTTATAATACTCCATGACGTCCCAAATTACTGTAAGAGTTCTATGGGAGAACTAGAGTTTGTGTAGCGATCTAATATGGTTCCTGTAGTTCCTGTTTGTAAAGCCATCATGAGGATGTGATCGTGATCTGCTAAATGCGCTACATGTAAATAAACAAGCACTTTAAACTTAACAGGACGTTCAAGATATAAAGTGCAGGAACTCGTGACAGATCTGATCGGCTTCAGATGTTTAAATGCACACGCACGCAGGAGCGCGAGCAGGAAACCCAGCTGAGGGATTTTCCTGAATACCACATTTCTTGTGTAAACGCTCTTAAAACTGATTTACGAATAAATCTGTTTATATCCAGTTTGATAAATGAGGCCCATTGCAGTCGAACTAAACTTCCTTAGCTACTATCATTAGCAAAGTTAGCGACCCACACCATAAAGCCAAACCACAGTGGACTGCAACCAAACAATTAATAATTAGCTGCACGTTTCATTAATGTTGGATTGCAAACGAGTCCTGATTAGTAAACTGGGCGCTATCCTGTGTAGCATAGGCAGGAGAAAGCCGTTTAGGATTCAGCCACTGTTAGCCGAGTTTAACTTACCTTGAGCTTTACAGCAGAACGCAGTTAAGCGCCTCAAATCCACCCACAACGGATCAGATGTAAGTGTGGAGGTAAAACCCTGTCAGAAATATTAGAATGACAGTCAGCAAAACTGCCGCACGTCTTCTTCTGTTTCTGTGACTGTGTGGCGGAACGCGACGCTCACAGCGCCACCTGCTGGAGCACTGAACACTCATCAACCGGGTAACAACGGAAAAATAAAACTAAATGAAACAATACTTCACGTTTAAAAAAATAAAAAATCAAGTTCTGAACCAGACTGTCTCTTACCCAAGCAACAGAGCTCGTAATCACAGTAAGGCAGTTTTGCACCAGCTAGCATGCAGGTAGCAGTCCACTAACTGCCTCATATTGTTTGGCAACCTAATTTTCATTATTGATTATTTTATTTTATTTTCATTATTTATTATTTTTTTAATATTAGCAAATTAGGATGAGGAGTGTACATAAATGCTATCTTGCAGTAATATGCAGACTTGTTTCTCATTAATAACAGGTGCTGTTAGGAGGGAATTAGCAAGGATGGGACAGAAGAGATTCTTCAGTTGGAAGTGTCAGGACAGCGGAGCCCAGATGATGATTAACATCAGGAGCATGATATTCCCTTTTAATGCAATGTTGATGAGACCCAGTCATATACAACTGCCAAATGAGATGAAATCTCTCAGATAACTGGGTTAACACAAATGTAATAAGGATACACACACAGTGCCTGGTAACGCTCTCGTACTCATCCTGAATACAACAGAGGCCTTAGTCCTCGGGCTCAGGGGTCTAATGATCCTTATTAAGCGTTGACATCCTGTCACTGGCTAAATGCACCAAGTAGTGACTTAGCCTGCAACATCCTAGCTTCTTGATGTAGATTTTAGGCAAACTATATAGGATTGCTACAGCAAATATAAATAGGTCAACTAGATAACATTTTAGTTAGCAAGCCACCTTTATTGATTTGAGAGTTTCCTACCTAGCTGAGATTAAATGGATGCTGCAAAGATGAAGCTTCTTGGACCAATTATCCCTTTTAATTGGCTGTAACCACAACCATCTTTTTTTGGATTGGAAAGGTGTGTGATTCAGCAGTATGGGGTAAAAGTGAATGTGTTTGAGTACTTGGCTGATTCTGACAGCACACTGCAAAATGTTAGAAAACAAATGGCTTGCTGTTGAAAATCATTTGCTCATCAATTGTCATCATAGTCTGTAAGCACAGCTCTGCAACTTACTGCCAAGCTTTTGACTGTAAGGAATATACTGTGTATAGCTCCTTGTAATGTATGTGACAAATAAAATTTGACACTTGTGATGTAGTGCTTTCATACAGTCATCATGACCAATTTTACCAAAGGGAGGTATTATACTTAAAAGATAGATTGAAAAGTGTTGGGTCTTTTGAACTAATATTGATTTTATTCTGCATTTTATAATGTATTCAAAGTCACCATGAACACATTTTCCCCCGTTCTGATGTTTACTGTGAACATACTGAAGTTCTTGAACTGGATCTGCTTGATTTTGTCTTTTAGCATTCAGAATAAAGTTTCTCATGAGAACTGCTGAATGTCCTGATTCTCAGCTGTGTGAGTGTACTTGTGTTGCTGAAAGTTTCTGTATGTACTAAAACTCTTCCCACAATGCGAACACTGATACAGTTTCTGTCCTGTGTGATTGCGCTGATGCTGCTGAAGATTACAGAGGTAAGCGAAGCTGTAGCCAGAGTGAGCAGCAGTACGGCTTCTCTCCTGTGTGAACAAACCGGTGATTTCTTAGATAACTCTTTTGACTGAAACTCTTTCCACACTCTGAGCACAGATACGGCTTTTCTCCTGAGTGAATCCGCTGGTGTTTTGGGAGATTACTCTGGTTTTGAAAGCTCTTCCCACACTGGGAGCAGGAATATGGCTTCTCTCCAGTGTGAATGCGCTGGTGTACATGGAGAGTATCCTCTCTTAAAATGTTTCCCACACTCCAAGCAGCTATATGGCTTCTCTCCTGTGTGAATACGCTGATGTTGTTTAAGTGTACTCTTCTGTCTAAAGCTTTTCCCACACGTTGAGCAGTGGTGAATTTCTTTTTGCACTTGTCTGTGAGACATGATATTGTGGAAAGTGGGTTAGGGTTAGGGTTAGGGTTAGGGTCAGATGTAAGTGTGGAGGTAAAACCCTGTCAGAAATATTAGAATGTAAAGATGATTAGTAGAGTCGGAGAGCTCAGCTCATCAATCAGCAAAATCTTCTTCCGTTTCTGTGAATGAGACGCTCACAGCGCCACCTGCTGGAGCACTGTACACTCATCAACCCAGTAGCGTGTCGCTGCTTCCTTGGACCCTAATGATGGCTGACGAAAACTCTTAATTCTGACTGCTCGTGATCTTCCGGATGAACACTGAACACTGTTGAAACGTTTGAATCAGTTTCCCCTTATAATCTCTTTTAACTCAGCTCCTTCCTTTAATTTACACAGTAAACAGCACGTTCTGTAACAGTGCAATGTTCTGGACACAGTAAAACTGTTCTTGGTCACAGAATGTACATTTTCCTGTTGGATATTAACCATTCTACATAATGTCTGGTTTAATCCACAGTGCCCTGTGCAGAGTTGTGTTATTAAAGCTTCATCTTGATTTTGGATTATACAGTATATACTAGATGCTTTCCCACCTTAACCCTAAACACCATTTGCACATGCACAAAAAAATCCTTCTTTATTCACGGTCATGGCCTTGTGAATGTAGGCTACTGTTTTCTGTTCCACACAACAAATTCCTTGTACATGTGCTTAGCAGTGTTGGGGTACAAAGTTACACATTACAGTACTCAAATGACTTTTTCCTGTAAAAAGTAATGTAATGCACTGCATCTAATTAATAATAAAAAAAGGTGTTAATTGAATTACTCATTTTCAAAGTTAAAAATACTAATTACGCACAAGCCATTTAACCATCTACCATCTTTTTAAAACCTTCCCTTTACTGCCCTTCTGCATAATTAGGATGTGCACCTTTACAGCTAACTGTAGGAATCTGGCAGAGAACTCGAGGAGTGCCGCGCCTAGTGGCAGAGGAGAGGAGAGGAGAGGGCAGGGCCGGGCAGTAGAGGGGCGGGGCAGGGCAGGGCAGGGCA
>JAQQZX010000037.1:462307-476946 GCA_030068355.1 Notoglanidium maculatum
TCTGTTTCTGTGACTGTGTGGCGGACCGCGCCCGAGACGCTCACAGCGCCACCTGCTGGAGCACTGAACACTCATCACCCGGGTAAATGAATCAATATCGCACACGTTCGAAAAAGACATGTAAAGCAAATAATGAAAATATTTCTAATGTACTTACAAAAATTTGTTATTCTTAAGTATTTAGACATTTATAATTTGCTCTCTTCTACTAGCACCCAAAAATAGCACATAAAAATATTTACACTTAGTATTAAAATGCATCTTGGGCGATCTGATC
Source organism: Notoglanidium maculatum (assembly GCA_030068355.1). Taxonomy (NCBI): domain Eukaryota; kingdom Metazoa; phylum Chordata; class Actinopteri; order Siluriformes; family Auchenoglanididae; genus Notoglanidium; species Notoglanidium maculatum. The sequence continues at coordinate 462,585 of JAQQZX010000037.1, forward strand.
ACAATTGGACAAATACGCTAAATACAAGTGTAAACGACCACCAAGACGCATTCACTCAAACCACTTGCTGAGGTGGTCTGGGACGCATTTGACCACATTCCTTCCTTAAGGTCAATGCTAATGTGTCCCGAAGCCTCCCTGACATGGATATAACAGGAAAATACGTCATTAATGCTGAACAAGGTGGTTGTTTTGGTAACGGCACAACACGCTAGAAAAAAAGTTTATATATTATTACATACTCACCAACTAGTTTAATAGGAACACCTGCTCATTCATGCAATTCCCAACCATCAGCCGATCATGTGGCAGCAGCACAACACACAAAATTATGCAGCTACACATCAAACATCATAATGAGGCAAAAAATCTCAGTGACTTTGGCTATGGGATGGTTGCCGATGAAAGATGGTCTGGTTTGAATATTTTTTTAGAAACCGTTTTTTTTTTTTTTTTTAGAAAATCTACAGAGATTTTCCACACAGAGCCGTCTCTAAAGTTTACAGATCCGGTGGAGCAGTTCTGTGGGCAGAAACGTGTCAGAAGCGAGATGTCTGAAGAGAATGGCCAGACGAGGTTACAGAAACTCAAATAACCACTCGTTATGAGCACGGCAAACAGAGAAGAGTCTCAGAACACATGTGGAACATGTCGAACGGTGAGGCAGATGGGCTACAGCAGCTGCAGACCACACTGGGTTTCACTCCCGTCAGCCAAGACCTGGAATCTGAGACTACAATGGACACAGGCTCACGGAAACTGGACCTTTGAAGATTGGTAAAAAACTAGGCAAGGATTCTGCTCTCGAACTCGCCAGACTAGCTGCGTCTGAGCCCACTGCATCCTCAGACTCCTGTTCTGGCCTGACAGGAAAGAAAGCCAATATGGTATTAAATGTATAACAACCCTGGTTAAAGCCTACTGTTTTAATGCTGGATACAACGCTTAGGAAACTGTAATATGGAGTAAGCGACACAATTTAAGACTTCACCTGCAGAAGCTTGTTAAGCAATGGAATACAGCTGGATCAATAATGTTCTGACGACATTGAAATCTGGACCAAGCACTCTCACTTGCTCCCCTCTCCTCCTTTTGTAGCAGACTGTAATACATGGTTGTATATGTATACATGCGTAATTATGATTCAGTGATATTTAAATCATTTTTATTAAATGTACACCATTATACTCAATGTTCACTGCCTGTCTGACAAGACTGTAACGAGATAATCCTTTTATAATCCTTAAATAAACAATAATAATTCTCACTGTTATCCCCAATCTAGTGTTGGGAGTGTGTTTTAAAAAAAAAAAAGAAAAAAAAAAAAAGTGTTTTTATAAATATTTTAGGAAGTATATTCAAAATACACCACTGGTGACGACCTTACAAGTTACAGCATGTATATACTTAACCAAGGTATCTTCAGATCACTTGCCAATAAGGACACACACGGACACACGGACACACGGACACACGGACACACGGACACGGACACACGGACACACGGACACACGGACACACGGACACACGGACACACCCCCCTCAGCTTTCCGACGAGAGATGCAGCAGGTCCTCATTCTCATCTGTGTGAATGTTCTTGCGGTGCTGATAACTCGGGTTACTCGTCTCACACGGTCAGCAGGGCTCGGTCTTCTCTCGCGTGTGAAAGCGCTGATGCTTTTGGAGATTAAGTCGGCGAGTATAACTCTTCCCACACTCTGAGCACTGATACGGCTTCTCTCCCGTGTGACTGCGCTGGTGTACTCGAAGATAATTCTGGTTACTAAATCTCTTCTCACACTGTGTGCACCGAAATGGCTTCTCTCCCGTGTGAACGCGCCGGTGGTTTCGGAGTGTACTCCTCTGTGTGAAACTCCTCCCGCAGTCGGAGCAGCGGTAGGGCTTTTCTCCCGTGTGAACTCGCAGGTGCTGTATGAGACAGCCACTCTCAATAAAACTCTTCTCACATTGAGAACACTGAAAAGGTCTCTCTCCCGTGTGAAGGCGGAGATGCACCTGGAGGTTCGACAGGTGAGTAAAACTTTTCCCACACTGTGAGCAGTGGAACGGCTTCTGCCCGGTGTGAACGTGTTGGTGTAGTTTCAGCGAAGTCTTCTGTCGGAAACTTTTCCCACACTCTGGGCAGGAGTAAGGTTTGTGTGTTGAGTGAATGCTCAGGTGTTGTCGGAGAGCAGTATTTTGGGCAAAACTCATTTGGCACTGCGAGCATCTGTACGGTTTTTCTCCTGTATGAATTCGCTGGTGTTCGAGCAGAGTACGACTCTCACTGAAGCTCTTCTCGCAATGTGAACACTGATACGGCCTCTCTCCTGTGTGAACGCGCTGATGACGCCGATAATCACGGTGGTACTTAAAGCGGTTACCGCACTGCGAGCAGGAATACGGCTTCTCGCCGGTGTGACTGCGCTGGTGGGTTCGGAGAGCACTCTGGTTGCTAAAACTCTTCTCACACTCGGAGCACTCGTAGGGCTTTTCTCCTGTGTGAATGCGATGATGCTTTCTGAGGTCACTCATCCGACTGCAGCTCTTCCCACACTGGGAGCACCGATACGGCTTCTCTCCTGTGTGAATCCGCTGGTGCTCTTTGAGACTATTCTTTCGAGTGAAACTCCTCCCACAGTGTGAACAGTCGTGAATTTCTTCCTGCTCTTGTTTGTAAGAGACGTTAGCATGGACACAGGACATTTGATGATTAGCGGAACTCTCTGTGGGATCCAGATTCTCACATTTAATCTCATCTGACTTCATCCTAGATACTGTGGATCCCCTGATGTTACTGCAGACGTAAATATAAGATGTGTAGGAATGGGGACAACGGGAGAAGACAGGACACCACTCAGATCTAGAGTAGAAAAAGGGGGACACTGGTCAATCAGTCAATCGTTTTAACAACAAACAATTTGCTTGATTATAAACTGAAATTCAAAGCTACACAGTTCCAAATATGAGAAAATGAGTCATTTCCACCAGCTCAATTACGACAAGATCTGCTCATTTTGTATTTCCTTTCCCTAATGTTATTACAGAACAGGAAAAATAACCTACAGCCCCCCCCCAAAAGTATTGGAACAGTGACAATTTTCATACTTTTGCCTTATACACCACCGCAACGGATTTGAAAAGACCGCATCAAGATGCAATGGAAGCGTAGACTCCGCATTCAAGGAGTTTAACAAAAATACTGCATTAAACATTTAGGAATTACAGCCCCTCCTGAAACGTTCTTCAACTTGTCTTCTTCATTCTAATACTTTCACAGGCTCAAAAGTAACTGAACAGTTGACTGATAAGCAATTTCATGCTCAGTTTTGGTGAATTTCGCTGTTATTTTTTGACAAATTAAGGAGATAAAAGGTCTGGAGTTGAAACCAAGTGTTGAATTTGCATTTGGCAGCTGTTCATGGGACCTCTCAATATTCACTCTAAAGAGATAGCAATGCAAATGAAAGAGGCCATCATTAGACTAATAAACAAAGCAGACCTACCAAAAAGTTAGCAGAAACTTTAGGAATGGCCAAATAAGTGAGCTCAGCAACACCAAAAGGCCTGGAAGACCACGGAAGACAACTAGAGTGGACGATCATAGAACTTGTTCCTAAATTAAAAAAGACAAAAACAAAACACCGTTACAACATCTTGCCAAGCCCGAACACTCTCGAGGAGGTAGACACGTCATTGTCAAAGTCTACAATCAAGAGATGTCCCCATGAACATAAATACAGAGGTTTCATCTCAAAACGCAAAACATTGGTTAGATTAGGCTTGGCTAGAAAGCTTGCCCAGATCTGGAACAAGATTCTTTGGTCAGATGAAACCATGATACGACAAGGATGGAAAGAGAAGAGCATGAAGAAGGAAAGCAAGATCTAAAGTATATAATATCTGATAAACATGGTGGACATGGGCAAGTATTAAAAATTATGCTCATATTTATAATTGTTACTTTTCAGCCTGTGAAAATGGAGGGACTGTAAAAAATGGCTGTAATTCCTAAACGGTTAATGCAAGATTTTTGTCAAACCCTTTAAATTAATGCTGAAAGTCCACACTTCAATTGCATCTTAATCACTTCTTTTCAAATCTATTGTGGTGGTGTCCAGACGCACAACTGTTCCAATACTTTTGGAGGGTATATGCCTGATATAAGGCCTCCATCTATCCATCCATCCACCTATCAGTTTGTTGTATTGGCCATGCCCAGCGCCTGGCCACGGCGTGCGTTTCTCCCATACACCGCTCTCAGGTCTCCTCCTGGTTGATCCTTTTTTTAACAGTCTTCACATTTGTTCATTTAAGCCTCTGGATGAGGGAGCACGTGCTCCAGGTGATTGCACCTCGCTTAGGCGTTTATACAGTAATAATAATCCGCGCAGAAACACCTGCTGATCGCACTGCCTATAAAACATGTGCCATCGGATTAAACTGCTTGAAAGAGTAAAAGCATAAATAACCATGAGTGTTGAAGCTACCGACTATTAACATTACCTTGATGACAATCAAATAATTCTAGTCCTGACTTATTAATTATTATTCGCGATGGCACGTGCAAGCTCAGCATTTCCGCCTCCTCTCACGCGCAGGCGCGCTGGCGTGGCGTGAAAGCGAACACACACTAGTCCCTTACTAACGGTCAATAAAATCACTGCACAGCGGGGACATTTCTTGAAATAAATCATTCCTAATCCAAAACAAATCAACTTTCCAAACTCCTCAGTTGCGCAATGTTTGTGTGGCCAGCTCCTTTCAAAAGAAAGTTCCTGAAGCTTGTACCAAGAACTCTCTAGATCCACAAAAGGCTTTCATTGCAGCCAAATTGAGCTGCACTTCATGGGTGATTGCAGCAGATGCCCGGATGAGAAGCAGGCGTTTCCGGTGTCCCTCAATCTGGCGCTGGGTCAGGAAAAGGCCAGCTCACTGCTAACACTCATGCTTCTCAATTTCCTTTTCCCCTAGAAACTACTTATGAAGTTCACTTTTTGCTCCATATAAGCAGAAAGGGTAGAAAAGATGAACAGTGCAGTCTATAAATAAATATAAAGCTCCTGACCAAATTAACTTCACTGTAAAAAGAGTTTTGAGCGCATTACATTACTGACCAGATGAAACTACCTCAGTATCTCGCCAAGGCTTAACTGGTGGGAGTAATGTTAATTAGCTAAACATACTCTTTAGCAAGAATAGTGATTCAAATTACCTGCTAGCAAAAACACACAGTGTCGTGCAAACTGTAAAAGAAGGCGGAAAATGGCTTAGTTAGCATCAATGCAAAAACCAATAAATTAGCTGCAGTACCGTTTCACCCAGTCCCAAATGAGTGCTGACAGGATACACAGTGCACTACAGAGTGTGTAAACACCACTATGTTATACCCTGTGTAGTGCACGAGCATAGGCAGGAGAAAGCCGTTTAGGATTCAGCCACTGTTAGCCGAGTTTAACTTACCTTGAGCTTTACAGCAGAACGCAGTTAAGCGCCTCAAATCCACCCACAACGGATCAGATGTAAGTGTGGAGGTAAAACCCTGTCAGAAATATTAGAATGTAAAGATGCCGCAGATGATCAGCTTATCAAGCAGCAAAACCGCCGCTCTTCTTCTTCAACTGTATGACGGTTGGTAATCAGACCTACGGTGCATGACTGCCACCAGCTGGACTGGAGTTTGGACTGTCGATATGGAAAATACTGCCACTTGTGGAAGGAGTTTAAATTTTATGCTCTGTCCCCGAGATTTCCTACTGGAAGGGTTTTATTTCCTGGAATTTGGTCATTACATTTTCTTATTCTTTTCTATATGCGGTCGTTAGGCATTATTTGCTATTTACGTACAGTAGCTATACGGCTGTGCAAAGATATGCAGCTTTAATGAACAACTTCCCAGAATATTTTACATTAATAGTGGGTTTTATTGTGCCATTACTGGGCCTCAAATGGTAATGAGGGACCACTATTTTCTGGCCTCATCTTTTTTCCTGTTGACTACAGAATTAGAGTGAAGTAACTCATTATGCAGAGCCCACAGAAAAAAACCAAAAACAAAAACAGACTATCACAGCCAGTGAAGCGCCCCATTCTGTTACCCTAAAAAGGCCATTTCCCTTTATGCGAACATACTACAATTCTTGCATATTTGCCAGGTTACCAGATGTATTCGCAGAACTAACGTAAGTGAGACGCGCAACTGGGTGTACGGAAAGTGAAATGGTTCAAGCTGATTTGACTGTGACCAGTATCAACACATTTGAAACTAGTGGCAATACTGTTGGCTTATTTCACTCTCCATACATCCAGCTGTGCTTGGGAGCTTCTAGAAATTCCATCAACACACATTGTTTCCTACAGATCACACTGAGAGGTGGCAACTTATCAACATGCCAAACCCAAAACCTATGTCTCAAGACATATTTAAGATCGACACTCTATAAGAATAACCCCTAATGTTTTTTCCAGCTGTACTTTGTAGTTGCCACCATCAGCCATGGTTTGTTATTCAAAGCAAGCTTGTTGAAGTCAGAAATGAAGATTTCTGCATCAAAAATTGAGTCCCTTTTTTTTTCCTTTATAGGGAATTTTTCCTTGTTCATATTTGTGCTGTCATTTTACAGAGATGCTGAGACTTGTGGCAGCTCTCTTTCCTGGCCATTGTTTTTAAAACCAAAAACCAAAATCATGCTAAATGACACCATTGACCTAATCTTGCCAAGAGGGAGGGGACAAAGAAACTGACCAACATGGTCAGTAATGACATGGTCATTATTATCCATAACTTGGAAAAACATTGCAAAAAAACCTGAGCAGCCAGTTAAAACTAGGCAATTTCCCCATGTTAGCGCGTGTTAAAGTGTGGGCTCCCCCTGCTGGATTATCTCAACACTTCCTCTTCCAAAGATCTTCAAAGTTAAAAACACTGGATAGACCCGTGTTAAGCATACAGATGGCTGAAATGGGGTAATAAGTATCATTCTTTATAAGTTATTACGGCTATGTATGTGTTTTAATCTGTCAGCGCACACTGGACTAAACGGAGCAAATTTGGACTCATAAAAATGAACGTGGAAGAAATCATAAGGAAGTGGAAATGCTACCCCTTGGCCTGCAGACTCGGAGGTCTTAATGTGAAATTGACAAAATCTTCAGAATTCTATGGACAATTAAGAGAGACACTGGAATAGAACAGAATACAAGTTTAAGTGTAATTGTCAACAACTACAAGGATATTACAGAATATATAAGACCAAACCACACACAAAAAGGATGTGACAGGTAAAATATCAGTAACAGTGAGGATTAATCACACATTATATTGATTAATATTCGACTACACACTGAAAGATAGCATAGACCAATCTGTTTCTGATGACAAACATAGCAACAAAGTCTGAATTAAATAGTTAAATAGGAAGTGTTAGTCCAATGAGACACTTTTTTCCAACCTGCCCGGTCATCACCGGAGTAGCTACGCAGAAAATATTTGTCTTTAGGTTTAGTTAATCCGCTGGTGAAGCGGCGGCTGAGATGGCGATCTAACCAGCCTCCTCTTACCGGGCTGAAAATTCAGATGTTTCATATGACTCACTTTCTCGCTGTCAAATGCCACATCAGTCTGAGGCTGGAGTTGAAAATTCAAATCAAAAAGTCAAACATGTATAACTTTTGGTGGTGCATTTTTAAAAAGGCTAAAACGATTCCTGTTTACAACTTGCACCCCATCAAAGACCGTTCTACCGCCAGGCTTCATCCAATATCAGTAGTTTTGATACAAGCAGCGTGCTACTTAAACACCACTCCCCATTTAGGCTGTACGCATCAGTAGACAGTTTACACAACTGTAGAAGCCTTTCTTTCCATTTTCTGACTATTCATGGATGTACATGATTGCAAGATTATTATTTTCGCTATTTTTTATGTCTACAGTTACTGTGTATGACCTGTATTTTTAAAGAACTATCCAGCTGTATCCTAAAAGAGAATTTTTTATATAACTCTCCCGGCTGACCATCGTAACTTATACTAATTAGCCACAGAAGCTGAAACATGCAAGAAATGATGTTTACTCTTCCGGACATACAGAAGTTCTCTCGGTGATGAAACCCTCGTCCCTTTACGCCAGGTAAATATCAAACGCATGTGTGTTTGAAGAGCAATACCTACCGCTGGAAAAGTATCTCCAGGAATATACAAAACTTTCCAACAGTCGTAGAATGAAATGTATTCAGTATAAAGTTAAAACACTTCATAATAAACATTTAAAATGAATGTAGCTATAGTTTAAATAGTAATTACACACCATGGACTCAGATGACTCAACACATCTGCTGGGGAAGGAGGAGGAAACTCCTGAGATTGTCGGTACAAAGAAATGAAACTGGGATGGCTGGGCTGCTGTGTGCTCTGCTGCAACCAGGTCACGTTCGGGCTTTCCAATATTAGCTAAAGTTAAGCCCTACCTATAGTTCCTTGAACGTTCCCATATTTTGCAAGTGTTACAACCTGGAACTGGAATTGACTTAATTGGGATGTCACAAATCTCCAGAATATATCCCATATTTTCCATATCTCCATATTTAATTCCCCATCAGGTGTGTGCAACAATCTATACAGCTAAAAAACAGCATTGACAAATAAAAAAAATAAATAAAAAAAAGTAAAAGTATTCATCCCCAATTTCTGTTAAACCCCTAAATTAGTTCTGGCACAACAAATTCCCATCGAAAGTTATGTAATTAGTTGAATATGCTTAAACAAACAGGATCATGACACACCAAGGAGCTAAAACAGGTCTGAGACAAAGTTCTGTCCTGGACAAAGTATATATATATATATCTCAGAGTTTGGTTAAAAAAAATAATCTCAAACTATGAACATCCTGCAGAGTGACATTATTAAAAAAAATCTATAAGAAATGACAAGAATGTGGCACAACCATGGGTTGAGGCCCTCCAGCAAAGGTCAGTGACAGGGTAAAGAGTCGGTCAAGCCACCAGGGGGCCAATAGTAACTCTGAAGAAGTTGGAGAGATCTATAGCTCAGATTCGAGAAGCTGTTCACAAAACAGTCACAGCCCTAGCTCGGCATAACAGTTAGATAGCAAACCATGTTGGAGACTCAGAAAACGTTCTATGGTTTGGTGACACCAAAACAAAAGTTTTGCACTGACACAAACCAAACATCACCATCCCCACAGCCAACATTATGGTGCTGTGTTGCTGCGCTGCGTTTAATCAGTAGGAACATGGAAACTAATCAGGGTTAAGGGCAACATGGCTGGAGCTAAATACAGGAGAAGCCTAGAAAGCCTGTTCCAGTCTGCAACCAGGACAATGACCCTAAGCATACTGTCACAGCTATACTGAAGTGATTCAAAACCAAACCTGAATGTGTTGCAACAGCCTTGGAAAATCCCAGACCTCAATCTAAATGACAATCTGTGGCAAGAGCTGCAGCTGTAACAGCAGCCAAACGTGGGTCTACCCAGTACTGACCTAGGGGATACCTTGAAATGTTAGACATGCAGTGTAAATCTAATGACAAAAATCACAGTTCAGTCCTAGGTTGTAACACTCGGGGGGGGGGACAAGACACTGAATCATAGGTTATAGTCATATAGCACCTTTCTTACACTCAAAGGTCACTTTGCGAACAATTCAAAATGAGAAACGAGCACTAAAAAGCACAAAAAAGTCATATAGCACCTTTCTCACACACAAGGTCACTTAGCAAATCAATTCAAAATGAAACAAAAGCACAAAAAGCACAAAAGAAATTAAATGGAAGCTCATTACGTCAGCATAGTTTTGTGGTTGACAGTCCAAAGGCAGGAGGTCTTCATTCACAGCTCTCGGATGGTGCGGGGGTACCTGGAGGTGATATGGCTCTGTACAGCTCTTCCCAGACAATCAGATCTGATACAACCTCTCCCATGTGAATGCGCTGGTGACGCTGCAGATGACACTGCTGTGTAAAACTCTTCCCACACTGCGGGCAGGGAAACGGCCTCTCCCCCGTATGAATGCGCTGGTGCACTTGGAGATGACAGTGCTGTGTGAAACCCTTTCCACACTGTGCGCAGATATACGGCTTCTCTCCCGTGTGGATGCGACGATGCTGTCGGAGATTACTCTGGTCGCTAAAATTCTTCCCACACTCTGGGCAGTGATAGGGCTTCTCCCCCGTGTGACTGCACTGGTGTACTTGCAGAGCCGTCTCCCGGTTAAAACTCTTCCCACACTCCAGGCAGTAATACGGTTTATCGCCGGTGTGAATGCGCTCATGTTGTTGGAGATTACACCTCTGGGTAAAACTCATTTCACAGTACGAGCACTCGAAAGGCTTCGCTCCTGTATGGATTCTCTGGTGCTTTAAGAGACTCCCTCGCTCTGTGAAACTCTTCCCACACTCCAGACACTCGTACGGTTTCTCTCCTGTGTGAATGCGCTGGTGTCTTATGAGACCATCTTTCTCACTGAACCTCTTCTTACACTGCGAGCACTGATACGGCCTCTCTCCCGTGTGAGTGCGCTGGTGTCGCTGGAGATTACACAGGTAATTGAAGTTCTTACCACAGAGCGAGCAGTGATATGGCTTCTCTTGTGTGTGAATCTGCAGGTGTTTTGTGATATGACCCTTTTGAGTGAAACACTTCCCACACTCGGAGCACTGATACGGCTTCTCCCCTGTATGAATTCGCAGGTGCTTTATGAGACTACTGCGATCGTTAAAACACTTCTCGCACTCGGAGCACTGATACGGCTTCCCTTTTGGGTGAATGCAGTGGTGTGTTTGGAGATGACTCTGGTGCGGAAAACTCTTTCCACACCGTGAGCAGATGTGCATTTCATTTTCCATTTGTTCAGGCGCCTGCTCAGGACTACTGGAACTTCCCGTAGGTTCCAGATCCTCACATTTAATCTGGTCTGATGTCATCATAGTGAGATCTCTGGAAGTCCTTTAAGATGTGTAAGAGAAATGAGAGCAGAGAACGACTCTCAACAGGTCACTGCACATATCTGGAGCAGAAAAGGGAAACGTGGTCAATGATTCACTACTTTTGACAAATAAACCATCTTGATTCATTGAACTGTAGAGCTACAAAACACATTTCTTGCTGACTGGTGCATTCTGAAGGGAATTTTTAAATGTTTCTTGAATACTAATATTTGCTTTAGATAAATCTACTTACAGATGGACAGTGTTTTAGATTTAAGTGATGTGAACATATTCAAGTCACTTAAATCTAAACACTGACTACAGAGTTCACTGTTCAGTTCAGGAGGAAAATATACTGTGGACAGAGATATCAGGAGAATCTCACAAGAATTACAATGTGGGTTTATCGAAACTAAAATCGGACTTATTTTACAATAACAACATGGTACCAAATATGACTAGATTATTCAGAATGAACAGATAAGGTGTTCTGAGCAGATATACAATAAAAAAGGAACACAGAAAAGCTTATAAAACTTTTTTGATGCAAAATTGTGTAAATTATGTAGTCTCCTTAGGGGCAAAAAAAAACTCTGCTTGATTCTAAATCCCATGAAATACTGACCTAATTTAAGATGATTATGCAATCAATTTGGAAATTCATTTTAAAGTCTTTTACTAAATCTTTTGAGAAGTCTTTTTCTGTTAGCTAGATTGGACTTTCCCTAGAGCTACAATACTAAGGAACGAGATCATCTCAAACTACTCTGGGAACCAGAGAACCCATCAACCATGCGCTCAACCACAGCAAGAAACTGTCTGATGTGTCAACGGTCACCATGCAGACTGGATCAATTTGCAAATCTGCACCAAAACACTCATCCTTTTCAGTTTACCTCCCCGAGTATTACGTATTTGGACATATGAATAACACCAAACGTCGCTTCCAAAATATTAAACCACTCACACCAGAGAGACCTCACATGGGCTCCTCCCCAAATATCCTATTTAGAGGGAATGATCCATCCATCCATTATCCATAATGCTCATCTATCAGAGGCAGGAGGAAGCTGGAGCCGATCCCAGCTAACATCTGACAAGAGGTGGGGTACACCCTGGGCAGGGCACCAATCTATCACAGGGCTAGCAAAGAGATGAACAACCATTCACACTCAGTCACACCTAGGAGCGATCTAGACGAGCCAGTTGGCCTTATTTGCATGTCTTTGGGCTGTGGGAGGAAAGTGGCACGTTTGGAGGAAACCAACACAGGCATGGGGGTACATGCAAACGCCACACAGAAAGGATTATATTCCCTTTTTATCTCAGTAATCTTCAGTATTATCAAGGAAGTAAAAATGGCTATATCCACGTCATTAAGGACTGGGAGGAAGTCTAACGTGAAGTACTGTCAATGTCCAGGATCAAAGGGTACAAACTCATCCAAAGCAAAAAATAAATCCCCTCACCCCACCCCCTTTACCCCATCCCCTCACCCCATCCCCTCACCCCCTTTACCCCATCCCCTCACCCCACCCCCTTTACCCCATCCCCTTTACCCCATCCCCTTAACCCCATCCCCTTAACCCCATCCCCTTAACCCCATCCCCTTAACCCCACCCCCTGGCAAGGACTCAGTTCCAACATTAATGGTGTTTTTCAGAAAGATGACCTGGAAAGTCTGTATTATAAGAACATACTTCAAACAGAGACTGCGGCTTCAAAACAGACGTTAAGGACAGACGAATCAATGCAATTTATGCAACAATACCACAAGGGCATTAAAGTTACATGGCGTCTGAAGTTAAAAAATAAACTAATGACCAGTCTTCCCATTTCTATTTATAGTGAAATCCATTTTAACTACGAACTATATAATCCATACGAATAACTGCGAAATGTATGAGTTTCTCACTGACCTCCTAATGATTACAAAGAAATTATTCACCTCTTGTTGCTGTTAGCAGGGAACGTTATGATGACGTCAGCCGGGTGGTGCTGCACACCTGCAGAGGACACCGAGTCTAATTAACCCCGAGTATCAGGCCAGAGGCCCTCTGCAGCATTCAAGAGATTATTGGTGGATATAGTTAATAACACTGCCTTATCACAATAACAGTGTCTTAAATTATAAAACAAACATCAGCACACCTCACAATACATTAAATTATGTAAAATAATATGAAAAGACCCTAATTTTAGGTAATTTACAAGAATTTAAAGTATAAAGGCACCTTCCTTTTGTTCTCTGTCCTTGACAAAATGCCAAATAGAATACTATCTGAAGAAAAACCACTACCTAAATGCCTTCCACTGCTCAATGAAACTAAAAATAAATAAAAATAAAGTTAGTAAGCAAGCAGGTTGCACTCCAGGTCTTTAGACATTTCTTTGTCTTGGTCTTGGACATATTAAGTTACTGGCCAGATTAAATTACCTCAGCATGTCGCGAAGGCTGAGCTAAAGGACAATGTTAGCAAGCTAAACTTTATTTAGCTAACAAATCCATTTGAACCTATTAGCCAAAACGGTTTCAGATAAACCTCGCTAATTTATAGGCTTAATTTAATACTAAATTAATGAATAATTATTGCACACATAAATAACGCACACACCGTGATGTTTCAACAACACCGAATGGCGCCCCGTTTGGCAGCCAGCCACTTTAGCCGAACTGCTCAGCTAGCAAGGGGTTTAGCTTATCTTGATCCGGATGGCTATTCCAAGCTGAACATTCATAAACGCATCAAACACACCCGCAAAACAAGCTTTAAGTTTGACCTACATCAGATCGAATTATAAAGATGACAGAAAACCGTCCAAAACACAGTAAAGATGAGGATTAGATCTCACCTGGTAAAACGGGAAACTGAGCCCTAGTGATGTGTCGCTGTAGCGAGTCGACTCTTTGTGCCGAATCTTTAAGGTGAACAATAGGAGTTGACTCAAGCATCAGAATCAGAATCATTTTAATTAAACATGTTTAAGATTTTTTTTTCTTGCGATTTGGTCACAACACGACATCTCAGACAACACAGCACAAGTACCATCCTAATACACAAATATTACATCTAAAGCGGAAATTGTAGGCTCAGTTATAATTTACATTAAACAGAGTAGAACAATTGTGATACATATAGTAAATAATAGCAACAATATATAATAATGACAATATTAATAAGTTATCTATTTAATAAATAGTAAGAAATTGTACTTTTTATTAAAAATATTTAATTTGTAAAACAAATGAAAATAAAATATAAATATATGCAGAGAACCAAAACATACTTCTGCTGAAAATTCTTCAGTATTCGGTATTAAAAATTACAAATATTAACCACAGCACTGTCGCCTCACAGCAAGAAGGTCCTGGGTTCGATCCCCGGGTCACCCAGGGTACCTTTCTGTGCGGAGTTTG
>JAQQZX010000037.1:486780-497996 GCA_030068355.1 Notoglanidium maculatum
CACACACACACACACACACACACACACACACACACACACACACACACACACACACACACACACACACACACGTGTGTTTAGACGTTTATCATGCTGACACTGTCGATAAAATCAGATCGTGGCCTTTCTCATCTTACCTGAGACAATTGAGCTACAACTCGTCTTCCTTGGTTCACTGGACCATGAGCCTGTTTTTATTTTCATTTCGGAATTTTTTCACTAATCATTTTTTCCACATCACTTTCTGTTTCGGAGTGTTCTCAGTTCCCTTATTATTTCACTGAATTATTTCACACCTTTCTAAGCTTCAGAGACATGACCAAAAAAAGCCTGTGGCTAAAAATAAAACACAAATCTCACAGAGATAAACCCTTACAGAGAGATTTCCTGAAGTCCATGTGAAGTTTCCTGACACTTCACTTTATATTTCACACATCTCTTGCATGTAGTGCATGTTTTTAAGTGTGATTTTGTTCCACAATTCACTTATTTTCATGTGACTTTTATACGCATAATTTATTCTCAAGTGATTTTCCCCCAAATTATTCATTTTCAAGTTGATTGATTTATTTTCCTTATGATTCATATCCAGGATTCATTCATTCTGACATGAGGGGCTTTACACATGATTCGTTTATTTCCCAAGTGATTCTTTGCACACTATTCATTTTCACATGTGATTCTTTACACGATTCATTTAGTTCTGTGTTATTCTTTGCCCACTTTTCGTTAATTTTTCACATATAATTCTTTACCGATGATTCCCTCTTTTTTTCCACGTGATTCCTACACATGATTCATTTAATTCCGCTTGATTCCTATGCATGTTTCATTTATTTCACATGTGATTCTTACAGAACTTGTTTATTTTTACCTGATTCCCTTTCTCTCGTTGTCATAGCTCAGTGTTGAGAGGTTATAAGTGTAGAAATTGGACTGAGTTTTTTTTTCAGGCTTGAAGAAGTCACATTGTTGCTGTGGAATGAACAGTGTTTTATCCTGGCATTAATTTTCACACAGTGTGTCTATTGTTCTCTGTGGCTCGGGGACATTTTACTGTATAAGTGTATAAGCGCTAGCTTTAGCACAGCGGTGTTTAAACAGACACAAGGGAAAATAGTTTGTGAGGAAATTGTATGTTTAAACAATGGGTTTTATTTTCCTGCTTTTTATTAACAACCCTGGTGTTCTTGTTGTTTGACCGATTCCAGCAGCGTAAAGGTGTCAGATTTGTTTCACAGGTTTGTTTCTCTCTCTACACCTTTACCGTTATTTAAAACAACAGGACCTATTTGCTAACTGCTAGTAAACTAGCTTACATTAGACTCACGATTGGGATTTCAGTAGAGTCTCGAGTTATCTCTTCATTGTCTCTCTGATTCATTTAAACCTGTCAGGAAGTATTTCAGCATCACTACAGACACCTTCATCTGTTCATCACTAACGTTTGCTATCTTTGCTAGCTAATTATCTTAGCACTCAGATTCTATGGATAAAAGTTTAATGACTTGCATATCAGATGTGATTGGTTCAAATCTGCTGATCCTCTAATATTGTGACCTCACAAACAAAGCTCTATGTAGCTCCACCCCTAAATTAGATTTACACTTTATTAGCTATGACCTAGTAAATCGACAATTACAGAAGATTAACTCAAATGATTCCTCCGACCGATCCAGTCGAGCGTGTGGTCTGGCGTTTCTTCAGTTCCCTGTTCACAACTTTAGTTCGAACCTGCAATAAATTCCCACGTCAAATAGTAGAATAAGCACGGTTTCCTTGTATCCAAAAAATACATATGAAATATTCCAGCACAGCCACGAGATTTAAAACTTTTATCTCATTCCATAACAGTTCCAGAGGATCTTTAACATTTACAAAAAGAAGAAAAGTGACATTTGGTTGTTAGTGTTGTTTTTCTCTTTGGGGGGAAAATTTTCATTCCACTTGAAGTTCCGTAGAAATGGCGAGGAGCTGGATTTTTATTTTGTGATTATGTCGCCACCTAGTGGTGAAAAAAAAATGAACGCATGCAGACACAGACAGGAAGTGAGTTCACAGGACCTTGTGTGGAGTTTAAATCTCTTTCAACACCATATGTAGAGTCCATCTGAAGCTCATAACATCTCCACTCATAATCTTCTCACCATTTTGTACAGCTCGGGTTCCTCAGGAGGCATGGGAGACTCTCGTAAAGTTCCCTCAAATCAGATTTTTTCTTTTGTAATTCTATCCTGTAACTCCTGCTCCTCACATATGTACATTTTGAGGAGATATGAACAGGCAATGAACCGCATGGCAGCATAATAAATAAATAAATAAACAAACAAACAAACAAACAAATTAATAAATAAATCATAATTAATTGCATAACTGTTTTTTGTGTGTCACAAACAAGTGGTAAAAGTACAAACAAATAGTTTTACAACAGTGCATGTGTGAAAGGACAGTGTTTTAGTAAAATAGATTTTAGTGCTAACAATCCTAAGTGAACATAAATTCACAATTTCTTCTCAAAATGAATTGAACAGGATTTCACAAATTGATGAGTGTCAACTTCTCAAAACCACATATAAATACACATAAGTCACTTAAATCAAGTTAACAAGAGTGACATCAAGGGGCGTGGCTCCAGTGGTCAAAGGTTTAACCCTAATATCTTGGTGATCATCGCCCCCTGGTGTTTGATAGTGTGATTAGCAGTTGAGTCATGCATTTGGTTTTTATATAGCAGGGATTCTCAAACTTTTTGGAGTCAGGCATCACTTTGACTTCACAGACCGCCTCATAAAATAATGTAACTACTTTCAATATTAGGTTTTGTTATTTAAATGTGTACAGTAATATTTTGGATATGTACTATGTACTGTACTGGTGCTCCCTGGTCCACAACTAAGGACACCAGGAGTTCAGTTATTACGGGGCTGAATCTTTAGTGGATCTGGTTCAGTGTAAAAGTGCCACTGAGTCACTCAGGTATCAAATTTATTACAGAGAGGAAAAGGCAGGGTTTAAAGGTTTATACGGGAAACGGGACTGCGTGCTTCAGTCCTGTGAGCGAAGGCTGCATTCTGAACAACCGGACAAATATGAGTTCATAGAGATGAAAATGACAAATCAAGACAGTTCACTTCTACAGATCCTCTGCCTGATTCCTATCACCACTTTTCCACCAATCAGTGCAGTAAGGTTATCCCAGTGTAGAACTGTTTCACTTTGAGATTTGGAAATCCCAGAGATACTTTGCTAATAATTGCATTACTCTACCTCCCCATGTAAAACTAATCCCATCCAAACAGGACGTACTGTACATCATCAAAAACCTTCTATCCTTCATCACACACTCAATCAAAAACATTTACTGAAAATCTGTCATCCTTTTCCAGGAAATGCAGACAGATGACCTGGCAGACCTTCTGTCCTTGTATAATGTACTCCAGATACTGCTGCTCAAAAACAAGCAAAGCAATCGGATAACTGCAAAACCAAAAAGAGAATCCAGTTTTTGAACAATAATTTGTTCAACATGTTTACATGCACTTATTTAACCTGATAAAGGGAAACTCTACGAGTCTACAGGAGTCACTCAGTAATCTGATTTCTTTTAGCGGCTTTGCTGAAAGTAATGTTACCACAGAATAACATTTTCAAGTAACAAGGCAATTCAACAAGTAGCAAGCATTGCTAAGTTAAAAAAGAACATAACGTATATAATCTGAGTAGCAGGGCAGTGTAGATGAACCCCAGCGACACGGTCTGTTTATAGTGCTGTTCTCCATTTCACTTCAGAGATAGTTTAAATTACTGGCATTTTTGTAAATAACCTGATTTTCCTGTTATAATATCTTTATCAGATTTCTTGGAATGACATTAAGCCCATCAATTTTTAGCTCTGCCCACATAACTCCAGCACAGGTAATTAGTTGCAGTATGACTCAGTGATGAGATATATGACGAGGGATTGTTTACAGAACCACACTGTCAGGCAGAGAAGCAGAGAAGTAGCTTGGGGCGTGACCTCTCCAGTGTGTCTATTTGTTTTAGTGCAAACATTTGGAGAGAAGACCCTCAAGTGTACATACACCCACCCACCCTCATACACACACACACACACCACACACACACCACACACACACCCACACACACGCACAGTAATTCGACTGAAAGTGGTCCGTGTCAGTGACATGTTGTTAAAGCTGCGCTCAGTGATGTGTAATGTTTGGTTTCTCCTCAGACTGTAAACACGTGCTATGGACCACCAACATCAACTAATCAGGACGGGGAGGCGTCGCTACTCGCCTGTCAGGAATTCAGGAAGCGTTGCCTCTTGTATTTACATTCAGACATTTTCGTCTAGGCCGGGGCTTCCCTCCAATCACAGACTGCACCTTTGAGAACTTCTTTTCAGTGCTTAAGGGAACAAAAAATATCCATCGGTTTGTCGTTGTGTCGGTTTCAAATAAAGACGTTTTTTTTTGTTTGTCTGTTTCATTTGTCATCGTGAAGGAAGTTCAATTAAAAATTTTCCTTAAAAACATCTAGCAGAATGATCTTTAACCGTGACTGGGAGAAGAGAAACAACGAGAACCACACGAGACGTAGAAACATAGGAATGTATCTGTATCTAAAGTTTCTCAAATAAAAAAAATCAAACAAAGCAGAGCTGATATCATCTTAACTTCTTTAAAAAAAAAAACAAACAAAAAAACTTGCGACTGTTATCTCTCAGCTGTCAGTCACAATTTAATGACATTGAGGCCCCTCCAAAAGGAGGAGACGATTTATATATTCTTCTTTCCCACACTAAACTGAGGGAAGTGACGATGTAGACGACGCCACACAACCCCGGGTCCCCTCAAAGACTCTCTTTAGCTACTCACAAAAAAGAGACATCTTTTGGGAGAGGAAGACAGAAGGAGGGATAGGAGGGTGAGGTGTGTGTTCAGTTGCGTGTGAGACACTGGAAGCGGTTTTTGAAGTACAAGAGGCCATTTTTCGTACGCGTGGCATCCGAAGAGGCCGGAGGGTAACGGAACTTCGCGTAGGCTTTGTCACTCTCTGATTGGCCCCAAGGAAGCTTGATCTTGGTGGCGTGGTTCACGATGACATCATCGCACGAGCCAACGTGGAGCAAACCCAAGCCGTCTATGAAAAACTCTGAAAACATAAGACAAATAATTAAACAGGCGGAATGGATAAAACAGTAGCAATAAAAATGTCAAAACACAAACTAAATGCACAAGGTAAATGCTCATTTATCCCTATGTTTTAATGCCTAAAATAAACACAGCATGGAAAAATATCAACACATGTATAGTTCTATATAGTCTAATATGACTAGCATTAGCTAAATTGGCTAGCTGGTTAGCTAAACTAGCACTTAAACTAAACCAGTAGTAAATAGTAAACTAGTGGGATTGATTTACATCCTCAATTTATTACTGAAAGCAACCCAAACCCATCAGAATATATTACGTTACTGAAGCCTTTGAGCTAACTGTTTTGTGACATCACAAAATGAGCTTATATTAAGCTCCACTAACAAATCGGTGTAATACTGAGATACTGAGAACAGATTTTATTTTAAATGGAAAAGTGTGTTAACAACCAGACAAATCTGTAGGACAATCTGCTACAAAAGAGAACTTTAAACATTATACTGTAATGTTCAAGGTGATTTTTAAAGGGGTGTGTGTGTGTGTGTGTGTGTGTGTGTGTGTGTGTGTGTGTGTGTGTACTTACCGAGGTGGGCGACACGAGCCAGCCGGGGGTCAAAGCCCACCTGTCGCACCTTGTCTGTCCGAGCCAGGAAAAAGTTGATGACTCCATCGGTGACCACGCAGTTGGGGAAACCCTGGATGATGTGATGGAAACCTCGTCTCATGTGGAGACAGTCTCCATCCTCCTCTCCGGCTTCGATAGAGATAGTCTGTCTGTAGGTGGAGGTGTAGCCTGTAGCTTCTCGCACAGCCCCGCCCACCTACACACACACACACACACACACACACACACACACATACACACACAAGGTCTGTAATATACGTGAGTCCAGCCTTTATTTTTGAACTGGTCTGTGTTGTCCTGGCATCCCAGGTTTATTGTGTTGTCTATAAGAAAATTCTCTTTAAATTAACAAAGACAATTTATTATAAAAGATTAGAGAAACGGGTCACAGTGCGGGGCTCCTTAGACACGTTAGACACTTCAACCGGATGGATTCACTCTGCAAAATACAGTATATTCTGGTGCACCAAACTCTCTGGTGGATTCTTCTGAATTGCTGTTAGCGCTGCTAGCTTATGGATGAAATCTGGTTAGACGTTTTCACACTACACTTTGTTCCTTATGATACTATTTTACTTTTAATTTTTAATTTTACTTTTTACTATTTTGCTCATGCTACTCCTGAGGCTCCAGTGATCCTGACCCCTTCTGCTTCCCAGATCTGCCTGATCCATCCCGGTGTCCTACTCCTGGTTGGAGTCATCACTTGGAAACCACTTGCTCCTGTTGAGGACTGCCTCAACATACACCTAGAACTGTGAAGATGCCTTTGGACTGCTGTTGACATGAGCAGCTCTGCTACAATGGCATAGGACTTAAATTATCATGAACAGTCCTGCACTCAGATCTCCCTCAGTGCCTCGGCTGAGACTGAACAGACTTTATGTTAAACTATACTGAATTATGGAACTGTACTTTTTTGACCCTATAACACAGTAACAGAAGTGTGTTAGCTGTAAGTGCACTATCCAGTGGCTCCCAAATGAGGACGGGATCCCTTTTGAGTCTGGTTCCTCTCAAGGTTCCTTCAACTTGTCGTCTCAGGGAGTTTTTCCTGCCACCGTCGCCACAGGCTGCTCATTAGGGATATACTGTATATATAGATACATTTATAGATTCATAAGTTTATTTTCAGAATTTATATACGTCTGTGAAGCTGCTTTGTGACAATGTGTGTTGTTAATAAAATTGAATATGGACTAAATAAAGGGCAGGGTGCTGGACTGATTTCTGTTTCCACTCTGTCTCTGCACATGGAGACAGGAAGCTGAAACAGCTTGCTGTGTGTGTGTGTGTGTGTGTGTGTGTGTGCGCACATGCGTGCATTAGAATGATCACGTGGGTGTACTCTGCAAAATGTCCTTTTTGTCTGAAAGGTCACATAACTGACCCCATGAACCCACACACGGTTCTGCAGCAGCTTTTTCAGCCCCTCACTGAGGCGCCGTCTCTCTAACCCTCTATCGCTCATTTCCTTTCTCTTTTTGTCATTAAGTGTGTGAGCTAACGGAGGCTGGGGTAAACGCAGTAGAGCAGGAGCAAGGTTTTGTGCATTAACAAATGTCTTAAAGTGAATTATTTAAAATTTGTATTTTCTGTGGAACAAAATGCAATGCTCTTTATAAAAACACACAAAATGGTATCTAATATCACCACCAGCTGCCACTGATGTGCCAGTAATACAGCAAAATTTATTGAGCTTGTTAGTTTATTATTATTGTAATGTGTGTGTTGAAGCAGAAGGTTTCAAATTCTGAAAATTAATATGATGTTTATTTTAGGCAAATTAGAAATCACACTCAGTATCTTAAACCAAAAAAAACTCCACCACAAACAAGCAGCATGGAAATACTGAGCTAGGGCACTGGGAACAAAGCAAACACGGGAAACGAGACTGCGCCTCGAGACACAGGAGCAGGAGGGTTTGAATAGACAAAATAATTAGGAACTAAACAGGTAACAGGTGGGTACCATGGGGATGACACACAAATAACATCATCAGGAGGCAGATACAGGAACAGGAAGTAAAAATAATGTCACAATAAGAGCACGGGTTACGCAGATGGTGCAAACAAAAGCCAAAAACAAAAAATTGTGATCATTATTATTAATTTATTCAGCTATTTATTTATTATCACTGATATAATTAGTAATATAGAAATATATATATGTGGCAGCAGGGGCGTGGTCAAGCATCAGCTGTGGACAGAGAGGAGCTGTGACGAATGTGTGCTTTGTCGTTTCAGGGGACGGCGTGAGCCAGCGAGAGGCCGAGCCGTCAGCGTCTGGACACTGATTCAAAACGTGAACGTCACCTGGATCTTGAAAACCGAAAGATCTTAAAGCCTAGAAACATAAAACCTGGCTTGGTCTGTTAGACGGAAAACTCAGAGCGGACAGCTTGTATATCGCTGCTTACGTAGATGACATAATCATTTACAGTAATGATTGACAGCAGCAGCTGCAACATCTGGGAGCTGTCCGAGATCGCTGAGACGAGAAAACCCAAAAACGCATAATTGTTGAGTTTAATTTTATAAACGCACTGCACTGTCGAGTTTAAATCACTTTCATTTCAGTTACACACAAATTTAATGAACGTTTTGTGAAACTTTACATTTAGATTGAAAAAACTCCTTTTATGGTGTTTCATGGGCGTGGCTGAAAGAAAAGCAGAAACTTCTCCAAATCTACAATTTACACATACTTTACTGAAGAATAAAAAATTATAAATAAATAAATACAAATTCTAAATCCATTTTTATTAAACTAATACAGCTAAATATTTGGCCATGTGAATGGTTTTATCCACTTAGATCCTACCCCCACTGCCCCACCACACCATTTTGTACAAATACTCACTATCTTGCTCTCCCAGATCTTTGACTGTTTTCTCTGTAACGTAAGAACCTCGCTTATATTTTATATTTTTGTCAGGTTAACTGTGTAAACTCTGATGTGGCATTAAAGTGTAAATGTAAAATGTCTCACCAGGTCGAGCGTGGTCTTCTCCAGAACGTCCACCAGTTTCTCCAGCTTGGTGTTGGCAGTGAAGATGAAATCATCATCCACCCACAGCACGTACTTGGTGGTGACCTGCGACACGGCCAGATTACGACCTGCGAACCAACCCTGACACACACACACACAGACACACACACACACACACACACACACACACACACACACACACGCAGACATGCGTGCGCAATTAAAAAGTACACAGATAAGCAGCAGTTTTAGCTTCAATGAGCCGTTTTGGATTTGCTTCCTTTTGGTGAGTCGAGTCAAATGATCTGACTCACTGAAAAAGATCCATTTTAGTGAATGTACTCTTGACTGTCACGGATCCTTTGATAAATGATGAAATTAAAACTGTTCTTGACTCTTGTACAGTGGATTCACATCTCTCTTCAGTGAATCATGCCAAAAGCTGAACTTTGACCTCTATACGAGGCTCTCGTACCTTTCCGAAGGGCATGATGTAATGCTCGATGTACGGGCCGGACACCACCCTGGGGTTTTCGCTGTCATCGGCTATCACTATGGTAACGGTGGGGTAGTAGAGCCGTATGCTGTCAATCAGGTCCTGGAGCTTGTTATAGCGCAGGAAGGTTTTAGTGGCGATCGTCACAAGAGCGCTGATGTTGTACGCTGAGAGAAAACAGAACAGCTGCTGTTAAAGAAAATGCATCAACACCTTCTGACCAATCAGAGTCAATAATTCAACAGCGGAGTGACGGAAAGCAAGTTAAGAGATGTGTTAATGGTTGGTTGATGTTATTCATGTTCGTGTTAACTGACATGTTAAATAACACCAAATAAGAGAGCATCACTATAAACCTTTACTCCTTACGTCTGCGTGCTTGTGGATAAAATCTGATAAATCCAATCAATCCAATTTACAGTGGTGCTTGAAAGTTTGTGAACCCTTTAGAATTTTCTATATTTCACAACATTTCTGATTGATTAAGGACAGGACTTTGACTTGGCCGTTCCAAAACATTAACTTTATTCTTCTTTATCCATTCTTTAGTTGAGTGACTTGTGTGTTTGGGGTCGTTGTCCTGCTGCATGACCCACTTTCTCTTCAGAGTCAGTTCACAGACAGACGTCCTGATATTGTCCTTTAGATCTCGCTGGTATAATTCAGATTTCGGTGTTCCATCAGTGATGATATGCCGTCCTGGCCCAGATGCAGGGAAACAGCCCAAACCATGACACTTCCATCTCCATGTTTCACAGATGGGAGAAGGTTCTTCGGCTGGAACGCAGTGTTCTCCTTTCTACAAACATAACACTTCTTATTTAAAGCAAAAAGCTCTATTTCCATCTCATCCACCCACAGAATATTCCAGTAGAGTTCTGGCTAAATTCTAAAGGGTTCACAAACTTTCCACCAGTGCAGATTCAGGACATGTGAACAGTCAGGTGTAATCAGGGTCATGTGTTGTGTTTTGTGTATTTGTGTGCTGTATTCTTGTACTGGTGATGAAGTGCACCTTTCTCTCCTCCTGAGCCTGTGTTGTAGAGTTTGGGTGTCACGCCGTGACGGATTTTGATGGCGAATAGAGCCTGATGCCCCTCCGTCTCTAACTGCACTGAAACATAAACATACAAATGCTCACGTCACATCACGTGCACAGTGACGGATAAAAACTTTTGGACCTTTATAATAATAGCAGGATTTCTTTCGCATATCAAAACTTGCATAAAATAGACACATGGAAATATTGAGTGTCCAAGAAAGCTCTCCGAGTCTCTCCATGTTGTTCATGTTGCTGTTTTTCTAGAAATCTCACTCAGTGGTCTGTGCACATCCTCCAGGCCTCCAGGGGTCGCTGTATGTTTGTATGTTTTGACTCCTGGAATGTTCATTTGGATCCCCCTCAGTTTTGGTGTGTGTTATTATCTGTGTTTCCTTTTTTGGTTCCTTCTCAGGATATCTGTACATGTCCTTCAGTGGCAGCGGAGATCTTAGGCAAAGTGTGTGTAGATCCTTGCAGAACGCACATCTGTATCACGGCAGACGTGCAGAAGCTTGTATTACATTTTTTTAAAAAACTCACGTACAAGCAGAACGTAATTACGTTAATTTCAGCCCATTTTCACAGATGAGAAAAGACGAGATCATTCTTATGAGCAAAGAAGAGCAGGACGGTTCACCTACATTACACGTCGCTTCTCCTCACAGAAATTATTCAAATAGAGCTTCTTTAAATGTTTCATAAATTCTCAGACTAGCCATTCAGCATGACGTTACTCTGAGCGCCTGTGGCTTCTGCAGTGTGTTTGGGTCAGAACTCGACTTGGAACATTCTGAGTATCACAGACAATGGACTTACAGATAAACTAGTGTGTGTGTGTGTGTGTGTGTGTGTGTGTGTGTGTGTGTGTGTGTCTGTGTGTCTGTGTGTGTGTGTGTGTGTGTG
>JAQQZX010000037.1:559877-581179 GCA_030068355.1 Notoglanidium maculatum
TGTTCGTTTGTCACGATAGCGTGGCAAGGTGCATATATTATAACTAAGACACATTTTAAAAGAGAGGAGATAATGATTTGAGAGAATTTCAGACTGGTGAACTGCGTCAATATTTTCTATAATTAATCCAAAAGTTTGTTTTAGGTTAAGGGTGATATTGTGTGCTCCCTGTCATGAGACTATGAGCATTGCTTCAAGAAATAAGAGCAGCACCTTCCTGAGTGACATGGATACCGTCCCTCCCTAACAGGCCTGCCTTGCCCTCAATCTGCTAAAATATGCTGTTCAGTACTTTTGTTTGTTTTGCCTAATTAATATGTAATGTACAGTGCTGGGAGCTCTGAGCCCAAGTACCACTAATTCCTATAGGAACCAAAACCCATCCAGACCATTGGATGGACCATAATGGACCATTACAATTTCAGTATTACTGTGCCAAATGTTTGTGCTGCTCCCAAGTGGTGCAACAAAAAAGCATTCACTCTGCCATCGAGAGATTGTAAATTCACATCCCAATGTGGCACAAATTTGGGCTCAAAATGATCCGTGCTTTCTGGGTGGGAGGGGCATACTCCCTATTCCCTTTCAATCACAGACACTAGACAGGTGGAAGCGCGTGGATAGTGTTTTTCCTTTCGAGTGTGTTCCAAGCGTCAGTGAGCAGCAATTTGAAAAGATGTGTGTTGCTGAAAGAGGAAGGACATGCTAGCTTTCCCCATCCCTGATCCTGATTGGTGGCTATCATATGATGGGGCAGGAATTGACGACAAAACTGGGGAGAAAAAAAATTGTGCAGTGGAAAAAAGTCCCTGAACAAGAGCAAGGAGTAAATTTAGAAAGAACAATAGCGGGCCTAAATCAGAGTCTTGTGGTATCCCATGACCTCTCAACTAAAAGAAAAAATTATTTTAATCTGCGACAGCAAAAAGTTATGCAGCGTGAAGTTGGCTTACGATGGCACAGTTTTTACACATCGCTGTGTTTTATCTGTGCTCTTGTCAGTGTTTGCCTTCGAGCTCATCCAGGTCACTGATCTCCTGTGTTTCAGGTTTCTCTTTAAGGTTCCCGAACTCAACCATGCCATGAAAGTGAACGTGTCCATTGACATGTAAGAATGTGTCCTTTCTTTTTTTTCATAAATATACTTTTTATGTTAAACGGAGATCACTTCAATGTCAGTCAACAAGCGTAACCTTTGACACTGTTGTTTATTTCTTTGTGTGTTTAAGGGACGCCCCGAGTGTGAAAGGGTACGTGTTCAAAAAAAACCCTGGCTATTTCCTAACCAAAATATAATGTGCATTCAGTAAATGCGTTTTATTGTAAATGTTAATAGCTAACAGTTTGTTTGTTGGTATGTGTGTGTTTGTGTGCTGAAGGTATCGCAAGTTTAACATTCTGGGGACGTTGAGTAAAGCCTTAAACATGTCTGAGAGCATGAATGGTGGAATGGTGGCAGATTTCAGACATTTGGTGAGGTTTATTTATTTATTTATTTATTTTTATAAATTCTTAGCATGTTTATTTAATCCTGACGCAAATAAATGAAACGATGTGTTTCCTCTCAGACTTTAAAAGAGCGGAAGGTTGGCGCAGGAGGGAAGGGCAACAATGATGTGAGTAGTGGTGTTGTTAAAAGTCTTCGTTTGTCTGAAATTACAAAATTAATTAATTGATTATTACCCTTATTTGTCAATTATTTTCAAAGCTACTTTCAAAATTTGGTCTTAAATAGTTCTGGTTAATCAAAGTAATAATATTTAAGCTGACGAAAATGCACGTTTTCAAACGAAGCACAACAAAATAATTTACACACATCAAAATATGTTGCGCACCTTTTCAAAAACATTTACAGTAGAAGGTTTCATTTCCATGTTAAAAATTTTCATCCATTCATTTTTCTGTGTTGTGTTAGCATTGTCCTTACAATATTTTTTGTGACTGAAATTAAAACTTTCGACTTTGTACTTTGTTGCTACATGCTGATCACTGTCGTTGCTACATATTTGTACATGAGTGGTTTTCACAGCTGCACGTGTGTGTTCGTGTGTGTTCGTGTGTGTCCAGCTGTCTCTCAGCGTGACCGAGGAGCTCCACACCATACACTTTGAGACGCAGTTCAACCTGCACGACCTGTCTGTTTCTCTGGAGGTCAGACTACTCAGATTATTGTTCTTCATAAAGCTTAATGTGGTTTTTTTTTTAGTCTTCTAAAAGTCTCCGTGTCTCCTTGTCAGGTGTGCTCTCTGCCTGTGGTAGTGATCTCCAACTCCAGCCAGCAGCAGAGCGCATGGGCCTCTGTACTGTGGTTCAACATGCTGTCTACTGAGCCCAAGGTCAGAGACGCACACATTATTCTTTCATACAGGATAAAACATGTATGCATCACTAATATTACTAACGTGTGTGTGTGTGTGTGTGCGCTTTGATAGAACCTGGTGTTCTTTGCGAGCTCTCCCATAGCGACCTGGTCTCAGTTGGGGCAGATGCTGAGCTGGCAGTTCCAGTCGTGCGCTAAACAAGGCCTGGACGCAGACCAGCTTCAGACTCTTGCGCAGAAACTTTTTGGTAAACTCACAGCATGCAGTTATTGTTTAAAATATGCATATTGTATGCCGAGGTGAGTTAAGCGCACAGTGAGGATTTAATACTGACGTTACACACCAGTTTTCAGAGCTCAGACGTAACTTCTGTGCTATTTGGAGGTTAAGTGAGTTACAGAGGCAGGGATGGAGTTTGTCTTAAACAGAGGCGTGGCTCATTTACACGTGATACTGATCTTGGACTTGTTTCTCTCATGTTTCTTGCGTGCTATTGGCTCGAGCGAGGAGCAGGATTAAGTCCAGCGCCGCTGTCTGTCTCTGTGCTGTGGGTTATTAAATGCATAAATACAACACTATTAATTAATAAATGATTGTCACGTTAAAGTGCTGGGAGGACGTCTAATATGACTCTTATTAATCAGAGACATTTCACTAAGTCTTATTATCTCAGTATCTCATTGCTATTTCATGACCTCAGTTTAGTATCTCTGGCTAAAGTGGCTTCATTGCATTGTGCACACGATGAAACCATCGAATGTTGCGCTGGATCAAGTGCTACGCTACGTCCTACTGAATAATGAGTGAGTGTGGAAGCCATTTTGGTAGTGATTTAAAGTGATGATTACAACTAGGATTGTTCATGCAGCAGTATATATCCACAATACAACACAATTTTAGTCTCCAGTTCACATTTTCTATCCCTGATTTTCTATCGGGTTTAAAGGCGGTTGTCCAGACTCTATTGAAAACTCCGTCTCTGCTTCTACTTAAAAAAGCTTGAGTACAATCATCATCTGAATAGATAACCAAAATAAGGCATATGCTAAGTCTAGATTCTGTGAAGAAACTAGTGCTTTTTTGCTTTTGTGTAGTGACCGAGCATTAGCAGTTTGTTAGGAGTAAAGGAGATTGTCCAGAGTGTAAACAGTGCAGCTTGGCATCCCACAGGGTTCTGCTTTAGACCCGATATTGTTCTTATATCCAGAAGATGTGCAATATTTTTTTTTCAAATACTGCAAATGTATTAATATGATCTACCGATAGAATTTGAAGGGATTTTTTTGTTTGTTTTAAATAAGTCATTTAACCCAGCTTTACTCATGATGTGTTGATAAATGTTCTTTGGTCTGCACCTTAAAATATAGTAAAAATCTAATCTAGTACGGTAAATGTGCTGGCTGTTTTATTAAAGTGGTTTTTGTGTTTCTTAATCTTTCTTGGCTAGAATTTATTAACCACGTTATGGTATGAAGCATTGTGATTATTTCTCACCGGTGTGTTAATGCTGATGCTTTATTTGTTCAGGAAAACAAGACAATTATGAAAACTGTAAAATATCCTGGACCAGATTCAGCAAGGTAAAAGCTAAACTTTAATAACAGATAGCATGTTACTTATTAAAGTTATCTACTTACTGTTTGTGCAATTTTATGTGTGTGAAGAGTTATAAAACTGTGTGTGTGTTTTTGTAGGAGAACATTCCTGGGCAAAACTTCACGCTGTGGGTTTGGCTGGATGGAATTCTGAACCTGGTGAAGCTTTATCTCACCAGTTTGTGGGAGGATGGGTACGTGTGTGTGTGTGTGTGTGTGTGTGTGTGTGTGTGTGTGTGTGTGTGTGTGTGTGTGTGTGTGTGTGTGAGCGCGTTTGCTCTTTGACTCTGTGACACCCTAGCGCTGCTGAACCCTAGGTTTCTGATTGGTCAGAACAGCGGCCCTGACAGAAGCGCAGGTTTATATTAATGCACTCGCTCTGATACATTATCGTTTCTATAGCAACAGCTCGTTCACAGGGATGTGTACAGTGGGCAAAAAAGTATACAACACACAAGTCTGCAATCATTGATATGTGAAGAGATGTATTTAAACATTTATGGAAGAGTCTCCAGTGTCAGTATTCAGTAGTCTGTAAAGCTTTAACTTTAGGATTTTTGATATTGAAATGTTATTGTTGGTAGATAGCTGTAGTATAAGAGGAATAAGACACTTGAGGGTGTGCTGTTATAGGACAGTAATCATGTTTGGGGTGGAAGGAGTAACTCTTCACCTCATCACGCTTCATCACCTCAGCCCATCATTGATTAATTTCCTATAACAGCTCTGTTTCTGCCCATTTTCAGGTGATGGGAGTTCCTATGACCACCAGCATGAGCTGTTTTAAATTCAGTCCTTTAAATTCTTTTAAATTTTATGTAAAAATATTGATTTTATTGTAAGATTACTCCGTAAAGACGAGTAAATAGACTATTGCAGTAGTCAGAGCGGGATGTTGTGAAGTGTTTGAGTCGGGGAATGTTGCGTCCTGGTCAGAGAATTGATACGGAGTTAAAACGCCGAATGACGAGCCAAAGATGATGTTCGGCCCGAGGAAAGTCTGCTTTATCTATATTAAGTATTAAGATGGAAGCACTGCTGTATATCAGATGACAAAGATCCAGAGAGGAAGCATATAGACTATGGAGGGGGGGAGAAGTGGACCGAGTACTGAACCCTGAGGAACCCCTGGATTCATGGCATCAGACACGGCGTGAAGCTTCAAGGCTGTTAATGAATAAAAATAGAAACTGAAAACTAAAAAAAATAATAGAAGGTGTGTGTGTGTGTGTGTGTGTTCGTGTAGGTCCATCATGGGTTTTGTGAGTAAAGGGATGGAGAAGGTTCTGTTGAAGAAGAAGAAGGGTGGAACATTCCTCCTGCGCTTTAGTGAAAGCATCAGAGATGGAGGAATCACATTTAGCTGGGTGGAGTACTGTAATAAAGGTATAAACACACATGCACACTATCTAAAAGATAAGTTCAGTATGCCAACATGCTCCATATGTTCCTAAGACTTTACAGGGGTGCCAATAAATATTTTTTCCCTACATTTATTTCAGTTCAAGGCTAGAGTTCTCATAAGTGTATGTTTTTGCAAATTAAATTACGATGCTAGCATTGTGGGGTAAAACGACATGTTATAAAATCATCTTCACTCCCCCCCCCCCCCCCCTGGCGATATCCCTGATCTCAGCGAGTAGCTAGCTAGTTAGCGTTCAGGCACAAAAAGGAAGAATGCATGAACCTGATTGGTTAATCTTGTTTCACACCATCATAGCAGCTGGTAGCCCATAAAGTATGCAACTGTTGATCTTTTAACATATTAACACACACACATAAGCATCCAGAACTTCCCCCGCTACATCTCTGCCTCAGTCCTAACCCAGGTATACGCGGTGTGGTTGCAGGTATACCCAATGTGAGGACGGTGCAGCCCTTCACCAGCGTGGACCTCAAGCAGATTCCTTTCCCTGAGATCCTGCGCAACTTTCAGATCATGGAGGCGGAGAACGCGCCCGTGTACCCGCTGCAGTACCTCTACCCCAACACCCCTAAAGACCAGGCGTTCGGCAAGTACTACAACGAGAAGACCGGAGGTGAGCAGCTCAGTGTGTTTTGTGTCGAGGTGAAGTCTGGGCGACGCAATGATGTGATCACGATAATGTGATACCTGGCTTAATACGCTTTCTGAAGTGTCGTCAGATTGTTATTCACTGTAATGTGTAACAAGGAATGAAATCAATTTTTGGATTGATGGTTGAAATTTCCGTGAAGCTGCTTCTGGTCCATTTTTAAAAGCGCTGTATAAATACAATTTAATTGAATTGCCTTTTATGGAGTCTTGTCAGCATAGCTAATTGTAGATCAGTGCATGTTAGGCACGTAACAATTCACCCAATTCATGTTCCAATTCACAATATCTGGTTCACGATTCCATTTTTGCTACGATATTTACAAAAAAAAAAAAAAAACTTAATTAAAAGAATTTTATCATAAAAAAAAGCAACATTTATTTTCTTGTTCTTTATCAACTTCAATATTACTTTTGTTAAATTAAAAATATTCTTCTGTTTCATTTTCTTAATAACCAGCAACAATTATTTACAAACATTTGTAAAGGTTGGAATAAAATATAATAGCCTGTTAACTAAATTACTACTTTTAATGAAAATGAAAAAAGCTTTTTTCTTAAGATTTTTAAATATAAAGCAACTCCTTCCATTTGCTTCTCTTTCGTTTAGCTTTCGGCAGTGTGTAAAAAGATTTCTTATTGAATCTGCTTTGAAAGTCCATCGCACAAAAACTCTTTCCCCTTATATATCTATTTTGTGGCATTAGAGCTGTGTTTGTTCCGCCTATGGTGATGTCGCATGTATTCCTGCTATTCTACATTATTGCACCCTCTGCTGTCTAAATAACACAAATTCAGAAAAACTAAGGGACTAATTGCGGTTAATATTTAAAATTTCCATCAATTCGAATCATCATAAATTTGTACCATGATTTATCAATGCACGATATATATTGTTACATGGCTAGTGCATGGTAATGTTGCTGGTGATTGTTGTTATTTAGACAGCAGAGGGCGCAATAATGTAGAATAGCGGAAATCGAAGTCATTTACACCCAATTTTCTGAAAGATTGCTAAATAAAGCTGTGTGAGAATGAAGCCACTTTAATTTTTCAGAATCAGCTTTATTGGTCAAGTATATGTACACATACAAGGAATTGGACTCCGGTTTTACCTTGCTCTCGGTCTGCTTAAAAAGGATATATGTATGTATACAGCTTTTACAAAGAAACATTTGTGCATGTACAGGAAAGAAATATATAGCTGTATATACAGATCTACATGTATGTAGGAAATGTGCAAAAAGACCAAAGTGCAGTTGTGCGGAGTGCAAGATGCTGGAATAAATACAGAATATAGGATATAATATAAATCCAGGATTTACAATATTTACAATATTTTACTGATAACCTGTGTGTGTGTGTGTGTGTGTGTGTGTGTGTGTGTGTGTTTTTCAGAAGAAAGTCCTTACATTA
Source organism: Notoglanidium maculatum (assembly GCA_030068355.1). Taxonomy (NCBI): domain Eukaryota; kingdom Metazoa; phylum Chordata; class Actinopteri; order Siluriformes; family Auchenoglanididae; genus Notoglanidium; species Notoglanidium maculatum. Next base: position 567,284 of record JAQQZX010000037.1, read on the forward strand.
AATACATTAAAACCAAGCTGGTCTTCGTTTCAAAAGAGTAAGTATTTGCTTTGCAGCCCTAAGTGGAGACATGCTTATGCACTAATTATATAAGGAATAAAACACTGTGTGTGGTGCTGTTACAGTCAAATAATGAATTACTCTTACCTCCCTGAAGTTTATCTTCTAACAACAGCATGTACCCAAGTGTTTTGTTCCTTTTACACCCCAGCAATCTGTTTTGTTTATTAACCCACATGTTTTATCCATTTATAGTTACATTTAAGCGAGTTTGTTCCTGTTCTCCTGTACATTGACAGCTATAAACAGTCATTCCAACAGCACAATCTAAATCTGCACTAATGTCAGATCTGCTGTTATAGAGGATTCTGGAGTCATGGAGTCTGAAGTTATACTGACACCTCAGAATTGCATGTTTGCTTTAAATACTTTCAGATAAAGTTAGTAGTTTTCAGCAAACTAAACAGAATATCTGTGTTTTGAAAACTACCCTAATAAGATTTCACCTGTTTGTTAATTTCCTGAAGTTATACATAAACCTATGACCAAAAAACCTACTTTGTCCACTAGGGGGCAGACCGAAGCCCAAACATTCCTGACCTGTAGGTGTTACGCTAGTTACACGCCAGCTTCAACGTTTACACCGCCGTCATGGATGCTGTCATAAACGGTGTCCTGAATCCTGATTATAGCTCTCCAGTTTTTCAGTATGGCGTAGAGACTATGGTTCTCAAAGTTAGTTTTTAATTTTATTAAAGGGATAAACATGACAACCCTCCATTATCAATTTATTGCACGTATATATAACGTCACGTGGAAGATTTGAATACAAATCCATTCTATGTATGAAAAGTTCAAAGAAACCTCTACCTCCAACAACAGCCAGGATATTTAAAACATGTAAGTAATGTGACTACATTTTTATAGTTTGTTTGTAACATATATATATATATACGTATATATACATATATATAATCTCGTACACGTGCATGATATAAATATGTATGCAAAGGTTTTTGAAAGCTTTTTAAATCTTTAAAATAAGTTCTACACATTTAAACCTCTAAATAATGTACCTAAAATGTGAACTGATTAATCACATTAATTATCAAACTTTAAAATACACAATTAATAAAAACTGATGGTGACCTTTTGAGACAGAGTGTATATTGTTTAACAATAAAGTATTTATCGCAGTAAAGATTGTGAATTGACGTGAGCACCAGCGCAGTGGCAACCTTCCAAAGAGAGGCGTAACCGTGAAAGAGAATCAAGCTGCAATGGTTCTTATTGGTCACTGGGATGGCTGTAATGTTGCCATTGGTTGGTAAGGGTGGTTGCCATAGTAACTGTGTTACTGTGTGCTTGGTTGTAACAGGAATGGGTGTACGAGCGCGCCTGAAGGCCCAGCGCCTGATCTGTGTGCTGAGCACAACGGTGAGTCCCGCCTCCCCGCCACCCCAACAGCCAGTCAGATCATTCGTCTCCTTGCTGTCAGCTTTTGGCTGATAACCGCGCGCTGTGCCTGAATGTTTAGCGCAATCTGGTCGACTCTTGTTCACTTCACGTTAATGGGGTCAGCTTGGGAAGTTTATTAATGAATTGCTTTTACTAACCTTACTGTCACGCTGATGCTGTCTGCAGGTGAACATTCCTATGTTTTCTTCACACTAATAATTTCATAAATATACTTCACACCAGGACCTGGCTGATGTATCATTTAGCCAATAAAATTGGGTGATAAACTTTCGGGTTTTTATTGTGGGAATTTATCACTTTTTGACACCAGGGGGTGCTAATCGTGCAGTGTTTGCATGTGATAGTTCATTTAATTGACTCTGGAAAATAGGACACAAATTAGGTGGGAAATGTAACATGTATGCAAAATTTACAGAATGTTGAAAGGGAGATGCAAACTTTTAAACTGATGTTGGTTTCATTTTTTAAAAGGAGTAACATATTAAAATTTAATACAGTGATAACAAAGGAACACTTGCATGACACCAAGCGCACTTCTATTGTTCACTTCTGGTTTAATTTTTAAGTGGTAAAATGGCATCTGCTGATGTTAAATTTTTTAGTGCCTCTCAAATTGGTCAGGCCTGAATTCACACCTTTGTAATCTTGTCTTCATATGCACTAAAATCTCTGTATCAACATTTGTGTCTCTCTTTAAGACTCTCCTTCGCCTCCTGATGAGAACAGTGACTTCATGCTGCGAGGGCCAGAGAATTCCCCGATGCTCTCTAGCTACAGCGACAGTCCCACTCCGCCACACAGCATTCCTGAAAATACTCTCAACAGCATTCCAGGAGATTTCCTGGAACCTCTGGACTTGATCACAGATCCTTTGGCAGATGTTCCTCTGAAGGGCTCCCGTGGTGGCGGACCTTTCCTAGACATGCTTTCTGAGGCCTTTTCTCCTGACAACGGGATGACGATGCTGCAGGAGTTTCTTAACAACCCAAACCTGCTGGCCGGTGTGAACATTTAATCTTGATCATTTGATCATGGGAATCTCTCTAAAAAAAAAAATAGGTCTGTGTACATTTTAGTACTTATTACTTTCTAACGCTATCCTGTGGTACTGGGATGCTGTGCTACATATCAGCTGCTGGGGCTAAATGTGTGTGTGGGGGGGAATTAAACATCTATTATAAAGTATTAATGTATGTTTTTCCACTGGACAGTGCAGCTCAGATCACGGTGATGTTTACTCATTATTTCTTGAGAACTGAAGAAAGTACCTGTGCTCGTGTAATGGACAGGGATATGTGGGCGGAGCTAAAACTAGAGAAGTCTATTGATTAGTCACACCGATCTTCACCAGTGTAGTGACTGTCTCTCTTTTCTAATCGCCGTTTTCTGTTGTATTTACAACGCAACTTCACTTCATAATTTTTTATTATAAAATTGAAATATTTGTACGTGTTTAGTCCAGAACTAAATTTGATATCCGTAAACCGCATAAACGCCGCAATCATCCACTGACGATCCCAAACAGCTTCCGAGTGAGTCTACACTGTGTAGAGTAGAACAGTGGTGGTGTAAAACCCACTGTGACGTGAATGCAGGGAGGGGAAGGTGGACAGCGCAGTCCTGACCGCAGATTTACTGTGTTACAGGAAGACACTGATAGCCTCTCAACTCCATTTTGTTTGAGGCTATCACACTCCACTTGTGCTACAAGTAGAACGTAGACGACATAGTCGTGCACTGTACAGTCTAACAGCTCATTTGTGCAGTTTTAGATGGACCTTTGTTGGAGGTAATGCCATTAACCGGGGTTGCCAGGTTTCAGCTAAATTTCCAGCCCAATTACATCTCAAACACAACACAAAGTAGCTGAAACTAGTGTATTAGGGTATTGGAAATGGAAGACTCTGCCTTTGATTGGGGGAAAAATATTTCACACACAATTCCGATGTATGGACCCACCCATTTTGGAACCCTCTCATTAATCGTCCTGTTCCTTCTACTGAAACTGTCTGCAACATGGGGCAGGAGGAATCCAGGCCATATGGACATCTATAAGTGCATGTTGTAGTTCCCATTTTGGCCACTGGGTGTGATAATAATTGTATGAAAGCTATGTGAGGCAGAGCACGCTACCTTAACACGAGTAAATCAATGGAACATCGACTTTCATCCATCGAACAATTTTTTAAATCTTTAGTTACTCTAAAGAGGTGATTAGTATCCATTCATCCATCCATTATTTATACCTGTTACCCAGTGTGGGTTCGTTATGAAGCTGGAGCCAATCCCAGCTGACCTCAGGTGAGAGGCGGGTTACACCTGGGCAGGTGGCCAGTCTGTCACGCAGAGCTCACAGTGCTGACCACTGCACCAAGAGGTGATGAGTATTTCAGCAGAATTTAAAATGTATGAAGCTGTGAATCAGGACTTTATGAAGAGTAATATTTGTTGAACAGCTGATATTGGTGGAGCTCTGCATCACTGCCCCATGGAGGAGGCGCTGCCGGTGCACACTGCATAGTGCACTATACACTGCACGCTCACTACATGGGGTATAACTGTGACACTGCAAACCCTATGTAGTGCACTGTATGCTTGCTTCACATAAGTTTAAATTACGTAAGAGCAGCGAGCCGTATAAAATCCAGTACAGCATTCACCGAAGGTCATGTTGGAAAATGTTCTCTGGTCTGATGAGATCACAACTGAGCTTTGTGTCCTTGGAACAAAGCACTAAAACCTTCACACCCCCACGGCGCAGCATGAAGGTGGTAGCATCATGAGCGTCTCCTTTGGCCTCCTGGTTGCTTAAGAACAGTATAGAACCTTAGAACCTCATACAGGAACTGTAGGAACTATACTATATTTATAGCAACCACACTGTAACCATAGTAACCGTACTGCACTGCCCGGTGGGAAAACGGTATAAATCTGTTGAAGAGGAAACGCTGATGTGTGGCTGTAGCGTGTCCCAGAGTCGCTTCTTAAACATCATGATGTCATTTTACCTTTCTGGGATTGGCTGAAATGCAAAAAGTGACGCACGTTTGTGGAAGCATGATTGTCCTGGTATCTCTCGCTCTCGCTCTCTCTCTCGCTCTCTCTCATTTCTCTTTTTGTCTTCTCTAATTAACATCCTGTCTCTTTTCTCTCGTCGCCCTTTCGTCTGTTTCTCACATTTTCCCTTTCTTTAGTTTTATCCCTTTTACTCTTTGTTTGTTTTCTCTCTTGGTCTCATTCTCCTTCTTTGATTTTTCAGTTTCTTACTTACTTGTTTTTGTTACTTTTCGTACTGTTATTTTCAGCCTCCCTTTCTTATTTTTTTCCTTTATTTTTTAATCTCTAACATATTCAGGGTTTTTTTCATTCTGTCTTTTTGTTTTTTGCTTTTTTTTCCCTCCTTCTTTTTTCTACATTTTATTTTTAAAAAGTTTTTTTTATTTTGTATATCTTATTCCTCTGCATCTCCTCCTCTCTCTCTGTCTGTCTTTCTCCTTTCCTATTACATTTTTTCTACTTCCTTTTTTAACTTTGTCTTTTCCGTGTATAGTATTTCCGTATGGAAACACAAGTCTAGTTTTATCGCAGTTTTAATTGTCTGATTTTCACATTAAGGAAGAATGTTTGCTTTTTATGTCCACAGGCCTGCAGTGTAAAACCCAGACCAGTCTTTTTAATAACACCACAAATTAACCCATATTTTTGAAGCTCTTCTTCTTGGGTGACCGTTTGACCCTGAAGTGACTTCAGCTTGATTAAGTGGCAATAATTAATCATCTTAAAGTGATGCTTGTGAAATTACAAGTGACGTGATTGATGTGAGTTTCATTTCATTACAAAAGTACAAATTTTGAAATGTCATTATAATGACCAACAAAGCACTTTATTAAATTTATATTTAAAATGAAAAGCACTGTATAAATAAATATAAATCACTTGTGATTAAATGATTATAATTATCTCAACTGTCACGAATATTTTTAAAGATAATTTGAATTAATAACTGGAATCTGGTGTGACTTGATGTCATACTTCCTGTAAACTCTGACCTGTAAATGCATAAATAAAAAAGCTTTTTTGAACAATTTTGCATCCTAATGAACATGCTACAAGATGTTTTTATGTAATGCACTAATGCTGCTGCTGCTGATTATTTTATGTCTCATGTGGCTTTTTCCCGTTCTTATTAGCCCAGGTCAAAGATGTTGAGATGTACACATGCTTTTATGGTCCTTTTTTAAATTATTGTAAGTTTTTTTCAGTGCCGTGTAATGTTTAAATGAATTTCTCCACCCTGGTAAACAACTGGCTGTTTTTTTCTTTGAGATTAAGAGGAGAAATCGGTATAAAGGTCGGCCGTCAGTAAACATTTTAACCTTTGAAAGAAATAACATGCAGCGCGGAAGAGCCGTGATGTCCTCATACTCGGCACTTACAGAGGAAACGTGAGTGTGTGAGACTGAGTATCATCCGTACAAGGCCCAGCTTGTTAAAGAGCAGGAATTCGTGTCGCAACCTTCCTGTGAGTGTGCGTGTATTGTCATGTGCAGAACATAAGTTTGCGTACCCTCAAGACAAAATGACGAAAGCAGCCATCGAGACGTGTCGCGTTTCAGACAGACGCTCCCTCATCATCTAAATAACAAACCTTAAACCACAACAAGTTCAATGATGTATGATGTGTAAATTCCATAACAACTTTCATCCATAAATCATTATAACTCTGCTCATTCTGTACATCTTTATGCTAGTAATAAACATTTTTATAAACTTTAATAATGCGTAAAGCTAATCAGTAATAAATAAGTTATGACCCGTGAATAACTCTAAAGTGACTGATATTTATTAACAAAAATATTAGTTTGAATGTTAACATTTTAAAATATCAGTGAGTGCATCGTGCTATTCCACATTATAAGCCATTTGTAAGGCACTAATTATTATTTAATTATTTTTATTGTGTAATATGGAACAAATTTATTCCAGATTAATTATAAAACTGATATGGAGAAATGTTTGACATTTGGACATTTTAATGTCAAAATAAAAAAAGGCACCTTAAAAACATTATTGTAAAACATCCAAAAATGAAAATGAAATGATCTCCGACACTGCCTTTGTACGTATTTGTGTTATAGTTGTTAACATATTTATAAAATAATAACTAATGCAGGCTCCAAATGATCAACTTGATTTCAAATATCAAATTATTTGTAGCTTCTTGTACTTTATTAGGAATTATAAGACTTTTTTTTTTCTTTTTCAATCCTTGTTTAAAATGCTTACAGTTATAATCATTTATATAAGTTGTTATAATAGTTTATGAATATTGTCTTCATTAAAAGTGTTACCATTACCGCTTTGCTAATAGACACAACCAATCGTTTCTATAGTAACAGCTCATTATCAGGGACTAATTAAAACCGGTGTGTAATCGTTGACATGGTGCAGTTTTCCGTATAGAGCCCTCCATGTCAGTGCTTTATAACAGTACAGCTTTAACACTAAGTTTTCCGACGTCTTCAGGACAGCGGAGTTTACACTTTGTGGTTTCTCACTAAGGTGATCAGATTTGGTTGTAGCATTGAGGGTCTGATTTGTGAATGTTAATTACTCGTGAACAGTCTGAGGCAGAAACAGGCTTTTTATAATTTATTAAAAATATACATGCTTCAAATACACACAGTAAAGATACAAAAATACTTTAATAAAACTTAGATATAGGGGGTTTACTTTGCACATAATCTTTCTCTTATGTTCTCTGTTAGTAAATAATAGTAAATAAGGCATTATGGAACTAGCTGCTGTTTATTTTCAGTCTGTTGCAGTTTTTCTGTCAAGCTCAAGTTAGCAGTTTTGCTTTGTGCGCCATTAGCATTGACCAGTATTAGTTAGGGTTAGTAATAGTCTCTGCAGGTTGATGCAAGTAGCCCTCAGTGGACCTTATCCAGCCCCTTGTACCCAGGCAGAGTTGAAACAAAAGTCCAGGGGGTGGAGTCGGACCTGATCCTGGTGCTTTGACCGAGTCAAACCAGAGGCTGGAGAGAGCTCTCTGAGTCTCAGGCCTGATGTTTATTGTTCCATGTTGTAAAGTGTCTTGAGGGTTAGAGGTTATAGGAGGAGTTGAATAAGATCTGGCTCCACCCCCTGGCTTTTGGTTCTGCAGCAAAGACTATCTTGGTTGATGCAGCTTTAGCTACAGGTCCTTCAGCGCTTTTTCCATAATTTCATTATTGGCCATGCTGCTTTGGCCAGCAGGTCCTGATAGGCCTGATTAAACTGACGGTTCATGGCTGCGTACAGCAACGGGTTGATGCAGCTGTTAAGCCAAGTGAGGTTTGCACAGAACATGTGGACCACCTGTGGAGCTTGGTTTTTTTTATCTGCAATGTTCAGGAGCAAAAAAGGTGCAAAGCATCCTACAAAGCACAGGAAGACAGTGAAGCACATCCGGGTTACACGTTTAAACTCATTGTCTTCTCCTGAGGATGTTGTTTGGGCTGGTGTTGCAGTTGGAGTTGGAGCTGCCACGTTGGGTGAATCTTTTTTTACATTTGATACCACATTGCCAACGTTTGTGACGCTGGAAATGGTTTGAGGCTCATTGATGCTGGACTTGCTGTGGTGTACCTCGATGGCTTGATCACTGACTTCACTGCTCTGAGTCGCTGCAGTCCCAATCCCAATCCCACTGTCATCCCCATCCGTGCCTTCAGGCTTAATCTGTTTGCGTCTTGAAGAACGTCTACTTGGCCTGTACTTGATCAGCGCCTTTGCAGCAACACGCACCTTGCGGTAGATCAGAAAGTAGAAAAGTCCAACAAAACCCAAGCCAAGGAAGAAGTACATAAAAAGGAGAATGGTGGTGTAAGGGCGACCTTTGATGCGGTGGAAGCTGCAGGTGCAGACCTGAGGTGCAAAGACGTAGACAGGCCACAAAGGGGCAAAGCTGGCAATGCCAAGCGCCCAGGAACTTACTAGGAGCACAGCAACACCCTGATGAGACAACAGCAGCCGAGCGGCACGTGAAGTCCGATGAGCAACCACCAGGTATCGACTCAGAGCAATGAGGCACAAAGTAATAATTGACACGCTGTTTGACAGGAAAAGGAGCAGCCCGAACATTTGACACCAGGTAGCCCCGCCCCTCCAGTGCAGGTGCAGGTAGGAGTCAACGCTTACTGGCTGTAGGATGGTGCAGTACAGGATGTCGGCCAGTGCCAGGTTCACGATGAGGACGTTGAAGCGAGTGCGCAGACGTACATCAGTGGCAAAGGCTAGAACTGTCAGGACATTCCCCAGAGTTCCCACCACAGTCACGACGGAACCCCAGAACACACCGAAGTAGCGGTAACCTTCCACTGAAGGGGAGGCGCAGGAAAATGAGTCATTGCCATAGAGATCTGTGGTGTTTAACGACATCTTGATGGATAAAACAGGAGAAAGATTAATGGTAGACTTTATCTTAGGTTTAATTCAATTCCATAAAACTTTATTTATTGCACAAGAATGCTCACAACACCATTTTACAGTGAAATTCTGAGTAGTTGCAGTGCAGAGTACTTAAGAGTGTTTTAATGAATAAATAATAATTTGTTTTCATAATCAAATAAAAATAAACCAAAAAAAAATTCTGTATTCAAATATATAATTTTTTTTAATTCAGGAAAGATCTGGGTTTTTTGTATTTTATGTAACTATCCCTTTTACTGATTTTAGAATTATTTACAAGTTATGATTTAATTAGTAGCTACAGAAAAACTAATACAGAAGATTTGTACACTTAAAGGTTTTGATCTTAGCTGACACTAAAAGGTTTTCACCTAGAATCATTTCTGATTTCTGTTGTAGCATTCCATCAAAGAGACAACTGAAGAACCATTAATGGTTTATAATTTACTAAGTACGGCGCCCCCTAAGGACCATGGTGGGGATTTCTTTGGAGCAACTTTTGTGTTTCTTCACAATACATTTGCATGACATCACAATAAAGGTTAGGGTTAGTGTTAGGGTTATGGTTAACACTAAAGTATTCCGAGGGAATGCAAAAGAAGCACAAATAGAATCCCCACCATGACCCTTAGGGGGCTCCATACCTAAGAGTATAGTTACGAGAGAGAGAATAGTAAATCAGGACAAACTGATGGCGTCTTGGAGTTCTTATTTTCTAGAATAAATGTATCACTTACACACGAAGTCCTCCACTGGAGACATAAAACTTATGTTGGAATTTAGGAATTTTAGTACAAGAATAACGGGATTGCTTTAGTACATGCATCTTGTTGCTCCTCAGAAACCCTGCTGTGACTCAAACACTCTGTGATGTGACTCACTCTCAAATATTTACCTTCTTTTCCTCTTTATATGGCACTGAAACTGCTTCTCGGTACAATATATTTATCTCCAAAGCAGCTGCAGGCTCTAAAACCGAAGCGGTTATAACTGGAATTTTGTCGTTCTGCTGTATGCAGTATAATCCTGTATTTACTTTAAAAACTGAACATCTTTATAATGAAACAGACTTTATATTTTATATGTAGACACAAAATACAAGCTATCTGTGATATTATTATAAAGTAAATAAAAATAAGAAGCCTTTCCAATATCAAGAAGCTAAGAACTCTTATTATTCAAGGAACCTGCGAAGAACCCCTTTGTTCTAAGCGCGTGTGTATTAACTGAGTAAGCGTCCTGTACAAACTCTAAATTATTGCTAAATATTTTCTTCGTAGCATCTAGAACCTGTCAGGAGTTTAACATTTAGCTGTTGATACTTTGGTTCTTTAAGGAGATAATTGGATAATCAAGAATCTAAGAACCCTTACATGTCCAAAGAATCCTTGAAGAACCCAAGTATAAAGATAGCTAAATGTTAAATGCCTTGAGATTGTTAATACAAACACAGTAAATTCATAAAAAAGTGCTTTACAGAATAATTAAGGGTTCTTAGTTGAAATAAGGAAGCCTTATCTAGTAGGAAAACACTCTGTTGTAATGTTCTATGTAACCTGTTCAAGAGTTCCTGTAGAGGGACAACTCTACACCATTAAAAAAATGTAGAAATCTTTATAAAAGAACCTTCAAGAACCCCCCTTTTTTTAAGAATATGTGTATTATCTGGGTAGGCGTGTGGTAAAAACTCCAAATTATTGCTTATTGTATTCTTTTTAACACCTAGAACGTGTGATATAGCATGTGTGTAACTGAATATTGACACTTTATTGACATGCTTTACAAAATAGAACAAAACAGATCATTAAACAAGAATCTGAAGAATAAACTCTTACCTTCTCCTCTGGGTCTCTGGCGCGCTGAGTGTTTATCTGTCGCTTCACCTTCAGATTAACTCGTCTCTCAGTGTTCTGCTGCTCACTTCTCTTATCTCCTCCCACTCAGCTCATCTTAGTCCATAAAATACTGAGGGGTGTGTGTGTGTGTGTGTGTGTGTGTGTGTGTGTGTGTGTGTGTGTTTGTGAGTGTACCAATTCTGTTTCTCAATACTGGAAGGAAGTTATGAAGAACATGTGTCCCATTTAGAAAGACTGACTTTTCCCATTATGACGAGGCAAATATTTATAAACTCTGAACCGCCAAAAGAACCCTGAAAGTATCGGTTCTGCTTTGCATGGCAAATTAGATCGGGCTCAAAATCCCAAGCAGAACACTGTGTGGGGCTAATAATAAATAAATAAAGTTAGAATATAAACCTTATAAAACCTTTTTGTGACCAGCGTTTCTGAGGTTTGTTGTATCTTCATCTAATGTTTGTAATTGCTAGAAGATCATTTCAACTGAGAAAACTTTTCATAGCGAACTCAAGATTTGTCAAGTGCCGTTACCTGAAGCTGAGGTTAGCTAGTTTGCTAATCTAGGCTTTATTTCTTAATTTATTTTTGTAATTAGCATTAATTAGTTGTTTTCCGTTTGTGTCTGTTAATCTGCGTTTATATTCTGATGGAAAAACATAACAAAACAAAACAAAACCAGGTCATCACCAGAGATGGACGCACCACCACAGATATGGAACCTGTTTTCCCATCATGCTGTAGCAGTACACACATGCAGAACACAAAGTCCAGTCATTTATTATAAAATAAGTAACTCAAACATAGCTATACTTCAGCTAATGTGTTGTAAATATGTGGCTAGCAAGCTAACTCCTGTTAAATTAGAACCCTTTAGGATCTTCAGTTGTCCATTTTAGGGAATTTCTATTTAGAACCTTGTGCTACAACTGCGTGTCGGTCCTAGGTGGTAAGAATAAGATGATGAAGAATAATTAATGTGTGCATTTGTACCGCACATAACACACACGCACTTAAGAACAATGGTTCTTCAAGGGTTCTTTAAGGGTTTACTGGATATATAAACATTCTTAACTTTCAAAAAAGCTTCAACTTTTTGAACCTTTTCTGATAAAGGAACCCTCTGTTGTTGGGTTCTACATAGGGCCAGCTGTAGAACCCTTACATGCTCTAAAAACTCATAACCTACCTAAATGTACATGAAATACTTTCATGCGAGATAACTTGCCTTTTTCAAAATAAAATATATAAATTATGGCTTTGTTAAATTTTCTTGGTAAAACTTTCTTAAACATTTACATGGTGTACCATCTGGTTTCATTCACATTCCTGTAAGTTTTTATTTAGAATTTAATGGTTCCTTTAAAGAAATAAAACCCAAACACTAGCACCCAGTAGGAGTAGATGTAAAGCATTACATTAAAATTATGTGATCTTTAAGGAACCATTTTGAACAATACATTCCATTAAATAACCATTACAGACCACCAGACTGGATGCAACAATCATGTTGCAAAAGAAACCAGGATGACCCTGAATGGCCAACTCATTTTGGTAATTTGAGCATAACTACTGTCATGGAAACTTTGTCTTTTAGCTAGGAAAAATTAAAAAGCCCCAAGAACACAAGGAGTACAGAAAAATAGGCTTTTATTGGAATAATGGAAGCCGAGAAGGTCCACAGGACGTTCTGAATCACTGCTTTATACAGCAGAACCATTCTTAAGTTTAATAACATTCTGACAAATTTACAACAGTATGCATACATTACGTCTGCGCAGCTGTCATCTGAACTCCTCCATTATATTCTCAGCATCCTAGATTTACCAATACAGATATCTGGTGCAACCACCATTAAAATTAAATTACTATCTGTGTTATTTTCAATTCATACTTTATAACCACCATTTATTATTCAACTGACAAGGATTACATAAAAATAACATTACCTCTGGTGTCATTATGCATATCCTCTATCAAATAGCTATATGAACACACAAGTGGTTACACGTGACCATATGTGGCATTACATTATTTCTGCTCACACCGTCGTTAACTCATACTGGTTTCTAAAATCCTATGAGATGTTTTTTTTATTGTTTAATATTATTTAATATTATTAATATTCATTTTGAACCCATAAGCATCAATGTTCAATATTTTGTTTACTTTCTAATTTCATGAAACTGAAGGCATGTTAGTTACGTGTTACTATTAAAACACAAAAACAAAACTGTTAGTGTTAACTAGATAGCTAGATAACCACTTATATCAGAACATATGACAAATAATTGTCTATTATCAAAAAAAACTAATTTGCTAACTTTGGCTATGTGCAGTAGGCCCAGCACGTGGTATCGTCACCGTGGCAACATATACATGGATGAATGTGGCATTGTTTGCGTAAATGACAACAGCAGTTAGTTGCAATAAAAATGCTAACAGGGGTGCTAATCGAGTCTTGCAGCTGTCCTGTATTGTTCTATTCTATTAAGAAAATCTCAAATGGTTTTGTTGTCTTTGTTATGTTGATTGATGTGAGTGGCTACCTGAGTACAAGTGTAAATGGAACATTGGGGTGAATACATGGGGTAAATATGCAAGAATGGTGTTGTCTCAGATCCCCCACCTGGTCAGAGAAGGTTTATTCCTCATGTTATGGCAAATCGGACCCAAATTTACCTGATGTACAAATCACCAGGAGTCAAACTACAATGATAAGTGTTTAATTGGTCCAAAGAAAGTTCAGATACAGATACACACAGACAGGGTCCAGGAGAGAAAAAGATGGACCCTTCTCTCTTGTTTTTAGGGTGTATATATACCATGCCAAGGTTACATTTACATTTCCCCGGCCTTGTTGGGGCGTGACTCGTCTCAAGTGACCCCGCTGCACCGTGGTCAATTTCCGAGAATTTTGCTGCGCTCAATGTTGCAGAGGGGGCAAGAGCCACCTCTTTTTCACACCTTTTCTATAATTAGGCCTGCTTATCTTATCTAAAACTGCACTGAGTATCTGCGTCAGTGGACCAAGAGTCATAAGAGTTGTCTGAAGTTTGGAATACCCATGGTCTGGAGGGAGCCGAGAAACCATGACACTGATTGCTACTTT
>JAQQZX010000037.1:594137-611122 GCA_030068355.1 Notoglanidium maculatum
AATGCTTTATCTAAGGAGACAACTAGGTTTGAGATGAAATCTGCAAATTCACACAGGAATTCAGAATATGGCCCTGGTGGTCTGTAAATAATAATTTCAAAAGGAAATAATAATTTCGGCCATGTATGAAACACTTTACAAAGAAGTTCTAGAAGAAACCAAACCCCTTTTTATATTTTTGTTTATTACAGATAAACTTATTCGGGAATCGATTAACTTGTATAATTTGAGCATATTAATAAACTTAAGAGAATATTAAACCCATTTCTAGACTCCCAGAAAAAGCAAGTAAAATGATCCTCTTTTGATTGATTTTTTAATCACGTGCTTGTGTGTGTTGGTTTATGTGTATCTGATGACATCACTGTGTTTCAGAGCGAGATGGAGGTTCGATGTCGGGGCGTGACCGAGATCGCGGGCGTGGCGGTGGCGGTGACGGCGGTCCTGATAAGACGGATTCTGATTGGAGGGCTCGTCCCAGTGCGGAGCAGGATGAAGGGCCGCGCAAAGACGACGGCTACGGAGAGAGTGTGTTATTATTAACACGCCACTAATTTCACTCCATACGTGTACGCCATTCTCATTTATAGCCCTCTTTTCTTTCTCAGGGTCACGTGACCGGTACGAGCCCGATCGATACAGGGACGGGCCGCGGCGCGACGATCGCTACGGCGGGCGTGAACGCTATGATGACCGGGACCGCAAGGATCGCTATGACGACCGGGACCGCAAGGATCGCTATGACGACCGGGAGCGGTACGACGACCGGGACCGCAGGGATCGCTATGACGACCGAGGGGGCAGGGACTATGAGCGTGGAGGTTAGTGGTTCAGTCGTTCTAAACGTTAGTATCACATTCAGCAAATATTTATCATATTTATTGGTTTACTCAACACGTGGTCATGTGACTCTCAGGCTATGACTCCCGTGGCGGAGGACGGCGGGCGTTCGGCAGCGGGTACAGGCGCGATTACGATGACCGGCGAGATGGAGATCGCTTCGGAGACGACCGCTACGAAAGACGGGACGACAGACGTGAAGAGAGAGGTACAGGACTGTCGAGATTTATATTAATATAACTTTATTTATAACTTCGAAATAAAAGGCAGTTTGATGATACTGTGATGAATCGTCACGCTTTTCTGGGAGTCTTTAGTATCGTGATGTCTTTTTGTAATCATTTATTTTTTTATTTATTAATAATTGCCAAATGAACAGAAGCCACTGGTTGATTTTTATTTTCTTTTTTATTATTTTAATGATGATGATTTCTGAACCTGTACAATTGGGGTTTTTAACAGATTATTTTGCGCTCATTTTCATTAAGTAAATTTATTTAAATATATTAAATAAAGGTTTAATCTTACTTTTTTGTTTCCCTGGCAGTTTGTTAGTAAATTTAAATTCTGCCATATTTAATTGTATTTTATTTACTTGTTAAAGTAAATGGAGTCGTTTCAGACCTGGTGAAATAAAGAAATTCAGAGAAATTGTTTAGTATTAATTAAAAAAGCTTTAATAGCATTGATTTTTTTTTTTGTTTAATTTCCTTAAGTCTTTTCTTAAACAGGAAATACATGGTCTGAAATGCTACACTTTACACTATTTTTAGCCTGTTTATTTTATGTATATATTTTTTCAAGCATTCCGCTAATGAGCGTTTTCAATTTTGCGTTCCCCAGCTCCTCCTCAGAGGCCGAAACTGAACCTGAAACCCCGCAGTGTCCCGAAAGAGGAGGAGCAGAGCGGAGGCTCGTCTCCTCAGCCTAACCCCAGCCGGTCTGCCTCCATATTCGGAGCCGCCAAACCCGTGGACACGGCGGCCAAGGAGCGGGAGGTGGAGGAGCGTCTGAAGAAGGAGCAGGAGCGGCTGCAGAGACGGCTGGAGGAGGACAAGCCCAGACCTTCAGAAAGACGACCTCGAGACCGGTGAGGACGAGGAGGATGGAGCGATTTATGCCCGGTCCTGTTTTACTCTTGACATTTGAATTAAAAAATAAAAATCATAAATCAGATAAATAAATAGGTACTTGGGTGAAAATGAAGTAAAATAAATGAGGCCATAATGATCATCACTCACCCTGCGTTCACACCGGACTCATGACCTGTCCGTCCAGCGTTTTTAGCTCTGAGTATCACCCGAAATGTAGCCCAAAGCACACGGTTTACTACAGTATATGATATATTTGTCTTGAACATAAATTCTAATATTTTAATATTAGACGTGAGTCACGTGCCAGCTTTGTTTGCATTAGCATTGTTAGCAGCACAAGCTAACTGTGCTAGCTCACCATGTACACTCACCAGAGACACCACCATGCACCATCTACCGAGTAAAGCACAAATAAATAACTTCGCACCAATTAGTGTGAAAGTGGGTTGTTTAGACTTTGTATTAGCGATTGCCTGATTAGCAGCGAATGCTAACTGTACTAAGTAAAAATGCCCTCTAGAGACATTAGTTATTTCTGCTGTTTTCTCCAAAGCTTTAAAGTTATTAAATTAAATTATGCCGTACCGTGAACACAATACGATCAGTGCGAGGAATCGTTTCAGCCAATCGCTTGGATTTGTTGCTTTATAATTTGCATACACGTTTGTCACTAAAATTGCAGCTCTGTGTTGCGCGCGTACGTAAAAAACGGTCCTCTATCGCTCTGTCCAACGCTATGGTGTGAACGCACCTTTGTTCAGAAAGTTTAGGAGCAAAATAGTTTCATTGATTGAAATAAACAGAAAACTGGCACTTCATATATTTAAGAACACGTTATCAGCGAGGCTTTAGTGTGTTCGATTTCACAGATGATGAAATTGTGAAACAAACGGAGAAGTTGTGTACTTGCGTGAATTTGCAGGACTCCGGAGCAGTATGACCTAAGTGGATTCTCATAAACATGTTTATTGTATAAATGCGCATTTTAATAATTTACATATAAATGTAATCTTTGTAAATGTTTGTATGGAGGTGGTTAGCTAACACAGCGTTTGTGAGGCTAGTTGTAAAGGGCGTGGCTGTTCTGCTGTGTGCAGGGACCCGAGCTGGCGCAGCGAGGCGGCGGCCAGTGAACACGAGCACGCAGCGAGTGAATCCACACACCATGGAGGTGAATTAACACACTAACATACGTTTGTCCAACAGGAACACGCCCAACAGGCTGTTACGGTGTGCAAGAGATTTTCTAGAATAAGAATGAAACAAACAAAAAATTTAAGCTGCAGTTTTTAAGAGTATTTTTAGGCATGTAATAATCACACAGAAGTTAAAAAAAAAAAAGATATTCTTCATTACAATGGATCTCAGTGTTTCTTCATTTAATGCTTTTTTAAAAAAAAAATTAATTTAAAACAAATTAGTTCCACCCCTTTATCACTGCTCAACTAATTTTACTTAAACTAATATTTATGTATTTTTCACTTATTAATTTGCCTGATTATTATTGTTTTGCTTGCATATTTATTTAATATTAATATTTATTTATACACATTTATTTACAAGTATGCATTTTTGGATCTTTTTTTTATTTTTTTATTTTTTTTGCTGATTTGTTGAAGGTATTTTGTTTCCTTGCTCATTTATTTAATTATTTGCTTATTTGTTAAGATAGTTGGTTGCTTATGTATTTATTTGCCTGTTTTTTGCTTACTTATCAATTTATTTGCTTGCATATTTACTTTATTTGCTTCCTTGCATTTTTACTTTATTTGCTTTTTTATTCAGTTTACTTTTTGGGCTTTTTACTTATTCACTTGTTTGCTTGCATATTTCATCATTTACTTAATTATTTAGTTTTTTGCTTGCTTGTTTACTTGAAAAGTGAATGGAAGTGTGTATTTAGATGTTGCATATCATTTCACAGACAGCAGAGGGCGCCAAACACAGTGTGTTATTCATTGAAGCAACAAAGGTTCACTTTATTGGCTCGCACATAAAAGTTTATAATAAATAATGACATGTATTATGCCATCCAGCATTTATTTTGTAATAAAATTCAGAATAATTTTTCTGTATTACCCATAATGCTATTCTGCTGGATATGGATAGGGGTGCTTCATCAGCTTTGATAGATTAGAGAATATTCACGAGCAAATAAGCACCAGGATTGCGCCGCAGCGATTTGTAGGGGCCCAAGCACTAATTTCTGTAGTTACGTGTGGACCATTTAGCCCCGCCCACTCAAATGTAGTCCTTAGAGTAAAATTGCCTGTCTGTACTTCAGTCATTTTTTTTATGTTTGTAAACAGTATGGCCGCCGTGTGCCACAACTGTCAGTACTCGACTGCAGAGATTTATTTACTGGGGGGAGCAGTAACTCACGGTTGGTTGCGTGGATTCGTACAAAAGTTGAAAAACATGTTCAGGAGAAGATTCTGAGGACGTGTGCACAGTTTAAGGCGTGGTCATTTAAAGAAGGCGGGGTTAAATTTAAATGTATGCTCCTTATGGAAACATAAGCCAGGTTGAGCTGAAGTTTGGTGTACAGCGCCTTTGTGGTAATCTATTTTTGGATCTTTAATAAAGTTAGCATTATTTAAAAAAAAAAAAAAAAAGTTCACTATCAGCCAATTAGATTTCAGCTGGGACATCACATGGTTAGTGCTGACTAACTGTTCAAATGATAACACTGAACAGTGTGTGCATCTTTGCACATCTTAGCCTTTATGTAACTTGGAATGTGAAATGTGCTTGGACCCCAAGATCACTGATTGCTGTTATATTTTAGGTTTGTTTTGGACATCGCTGACTAAATCTGGTGTGTGTGTGTGTGTGTGTGTGTAGTTTCTAAGCACTCTGAAAGTGAGCATTCAGAAAATGAAGTGGTTGAACCCTCCTCTCCTGGGTCCCGCCCACCGGCCTCCACCAGTCAGGGAGCTCTCCCGCTGAAGGTGATGCCGGCTCCTCCGCCAAAGGAGAACGCCTGGGCGAAACGGAGCGCAGTGGGTGGGGCTAACACCGCACCTTCGTCTACACCTGGTGGTGGCGCCGGCTCGGCTCACAAGTCGAGCAGGTGAGAAATCACGTACACTAACTTTTTGTCCTTGCCATTTCATTGTAACGTTCAACATTTGTTCATTTTTTTCTTTTTCTGTTTGTAGCGCCTCAAATTTGGATGATCATGAATCTGGAAAAGGTTCGCATGCCACGCCCACACAGTGCTCATAAACATAACTGCAGCTGAAATAGCGATGTGTCATTGAGTGTGTGTGTGTTTGTTTAGATGAGAATCAGATGGATGGTGTAGGGCAGGAGAAAGGCGTGTCTCAGGGAAGAGGGGGCGTGGCATTGAGAGGAGGAGGAAGGGGGCGAGGAGGTGATCGGGGAGATGGGCCCAACAAAGACCGCCGACGAGACTCGATGGAGAGGTGAGATTACACGCACACGTTAGAGCTCCACTTGTGTTCGAATTCTGTGTTTTTGTGTTTCTGCATATCTGTTTACTTAGTTGCGGACATACTTGCATATTTACTATTGTGTTTTTTATTTATTTGTGTAATTTTTTTATTTATTTATTTTTAATCTATTGCTTACGTCTTTACCTTTTTTGGTTCTTTAACACCATTTGCTTGGTGTTATTTATTTGCTTGCAGTTTATTAGTTTTTTTTCTTTGAATATGTAAATAGTAGGAAATTCAACACTAATCAGGGATCTCTGCTATGACTGCTGTTATACACTCGAATCCTACGCATTACATGAGTCCTGATATGACCGTTTACCTGTTTCTGTATTTTTAATTGTTAGGAAAGAGAGCAAGCGAGAGCGAGATCCCAGATCCGCACCAGAGCCAAAGAAGTATGAGGAGACTGCAGCTCCGGTGAGTCCTGTACATCCTCCACATCACCACAGTCTGCTATGTACATCCATCACCGTCGATGTTGAGAAATCTTCTGTGTTTTCACATTATATACTCACCAGTTCTTGTTTTTGCTTGGTTGCTTGAAATGTTTTCCATCATTTTTCCCTCAGAAGTTCAGCTCAGCCAGTAAATATGCTGCGCTGCTGATGGATGGTGAGCAGGCAGGGGAAGATGCTGAAGATTAAACAGAAAGGAAGAAAAGCAGACTACTACTACTACACACAAATGTCGATAATATTGAATTTAAAAAAAAGAATGATCAAATCCTTGCTGAGACTCTGGTTCTGCCGTGAAGGTGGTGATAGACTGAGGATGCGTTCTCAGAGCTGTTCTTTAATGTTTATTGAAATTTTCTAAAAGGTAATCCAAAAATTTGGCTAGTTTTAATTAGTAACAGTAAAGAACAGCTTATAAGCTTATAGACACTTGTACATGCATTTAGGGATTTAAACATGAGTAATTTGCAAGTCATTGTTATAAATAAATTTGAAAAGTATGTTAAAAAAAAAAAAAAATGAAGTCGGTGCGATTATTTATTGTTTTGGGTTGTTCTGGACTCGCTTCATCCATTTCATTGCATCTTGGGTCCCGTTTGTATTCACACTTTAAATCAGACGTGTCTCCGGTTGGCATTAGATCCGGGTGAGTGGACAGCATTAAATACAGATGTGAACAGGGTCCAATGTGTCTCAGAGATGCAACATGGTCCGATCACTCAAATTACCTTTGAAAGCAGTCTGGTACACTTGGGCAAATAGCATTTGTTGTGTCAAAGCAAAAGTGTCATGGAAACATTCATTCATCTCTCTCATTCGTGAACAAGTTTGGTTAGCAGACAAAGAGCTGCTTGATTGCCTCAACTTGGAATTCCTACTCGGGACTTTCTCCTCGACCCCGAATTCGGCAAGTTACATCAAATCAACATGGGGTCTCGCAGCGGGAACAGTAAACACAGCAGCACTTCCAGCCTTTTAAATTAGTTGTTTTGAAGATACATGTAAATTATATGGGCAAAAGTATTGGGACTGATTGAAATCGGGTGTTTCATTCAGACACATTGCCACAAGTGTACAGAATCATATCGAAATATATGATGTATAGAAACCTATCCATGCAGTCTGTGTTTACAAACATTTGTGAAAGAATGGGTCATCCTGCAGAGCTCTGTGAGTTCATGCATGGTGCTGTCACAGGATGCAAAGTTTGCAAGAAGTCAGTTTGTGAAATTTCTTTCCTGCTAGATATTCCATGGTCAATTGAAAGTGATCTTATTGAAAGTGGAAATGTTAGGAACAGAAACTCGGTCATGAACTGGCCGTCCACGTAAAGACGCAGAGTGGGGTCGCCGAGTGCTGACGCACGTAGTGTCAATGCCCTGTTGACTCAAAAAAAAAAAAAAATGCAGAGTTCCAATCTTCCTCTGGCATTAACCTCAGCACGAAAACAGCGCAGCGGGGGCGTCATAGAATGGGTTTCCAGTGTCGAGCAGCCACATGCAGGCCTTACATTGCCAAGCGTTAGATGGAGTGGTGTAAAGCACCGCACACTGGACTCTGGAGCAGAGGAAACCTGTCTGGCAATCTGATGCCGGGAGAACGGTACCGCTGTAACTGCATTGTGTCAACTGTAAAGTTTGGTGGAGGAGTGGTTATAGTATGGGGTTGTTTTTCAGGGGTTGGGCTAGGTCCCTTAGTTCCAGTGAAGGGAATCTTAACTCTTCTGCATACCAAGTCATTTTGGACAATTCTAAGCTTCCAGTTTTGTGGACACAGTTTGGGGAAGGTCCTTTTATTTTCCAGCATGACTGTGTCCCAGTGCACAAAGCAGGGTCCATAAAAACAAGATTTTGAGTTTGTTGTGGAAGAACTTGACTGGCACGCCCAGAGTTCTGACCTCAACCTCATAGCACACCTTTGGGATGAACTAGAATGGAGATTGCAAGCCAGGCCTTCTCATCCAACATGGTCTGACCTCACAAATATTCTTATGGAAAAATGGGCAAAAATTCCCACAGAAACAGTCCAAACTCTTGTAGAAATCATTCCCATAAGAGTGGAAACTGTTATAGCTAAAAAGGGGGGACCAACTTAATATTAATCCCTATGGATTTAGAATAGGATCCCCAAATTTTCAATTTGGAGCATTTCAACCAAAAATAAATTGGTTCAGAACCTGAAAAGTTGGTTTCCATTTGGAATCAAATGATAGCTGGTGTTTCCAGTATGAACTGTGATGACATCAGTGGGCGTGTCATTAGGTTGGAGAGGAATCCGAGTGCAGCTACGAAAAAGGATCAATCAGAAATATCTGCAGTAACAGAACAAACGCTTGCTAATCAACGTGATCCGCCATCTTGCTTCTACGGTTTGCTTCCATTGTGCAGTGTGCAACGCCCTCCACTGATGACGCATCCTTGTTTACAATGGTTCCACTTAAAACTGGTGGAAACACGGGCTGGTTTGCCAGCTGTCACCAAGGTTCAAAGAATTCTGAAAGGAGTCGGTTCAAAAACTTGTTCGTTGTTGGTGGAAAAGTGTTATGGGAAACCTAAAGAACACTTAAGAGTTCAGATTATTCTAGGAGTGTAATATGGATTTCAAAGTGCCAGTCTGGTGTTGCTGTTCCTCTGACCGAGTGTTTCTAAGGTTCTGAGGGATCCGAAGAAAACTCGTGCTGCCTCCCTGCAGCTCCTGGACAGTGTTCTTTTCACCGTGTGTTTAGATGGAGCAATGCTGGAATGTAAATCCAGCTATTAAGAGACACTCGGTTAAAAAAATTAAACAAACACCTCGAGCCGGTTCTTCACTACACCCTGCACTGGCGGTTCTCTCAGACGTTCCACACTTGTGTTTATAAGAGTGGCTTCGGCTTTTACAAGCAGCCTGAGGTCTAATCCAAACTAGGTCATGTGACCGACCCACAGGCTTATGGAGATTATTTCTGATTGGAATGTTTTTCTTTTCTCTTTAATTTGTGCAGTAAGTGTGTAAGAGGAACTTTTGTTGAAGCTGCAAAATATTGTAACTTAATAAAATCAGTTTTTAAAAAACTTACTCAAAAATTGTAATAATATCAATGTTAATAGTAAACCATTCAGAATAGTCAAGATAAAATACAGACCTCACAAGAACAACTTCTCCTCAAATGTGCACATATTTAATTAGATGAAACCTTATTTCAATAAATAAATTACATTTTTGAAAAAGTTCCAACACAAAAAAAAATGCCTTTAGGAATTTCAGTAATATATTGATTAAAAAATGATGTAGGTCATCTGTAGCATCCTGCTTCAAAAATCCTGTTTCAGGTAAAAAAAAAATAGAAAACGATTTTTGGATCTTAAAAGTTAGCTAAATGTAAACTGTCAACTTAAGCATTTTCCACCCAAAAGTATTGATTTTTTGTTTTTATTTTTACCTACAAATGCACGTATCTTGCTCAAAATACTCAGTTTGTTGACGGACATTGTTATAATGAAAATAAAGACCTTTACAGTACTGCAGTGTACAAAGGAAAAATTAAAAAGGACAAATTTAAAGTAAAAAACCCAGGAAACACCCGTTGGGCCGAGCTGTACATGCATTGTATGGCAAATTACACTAGAGTTTTCCTACACATCCTGATGTTCCTGTCTGTCAGGCCACTGATTTTATCCACGTTGCAGCAGATATCCTCCATAGCGACGCAGTGTGGAAAATATCTTCTTGAATGTTGGATCCACCCTTTGCAGGAGTCCGTTGTGATGTCCTCGCACCAGTTAAATGGGTATGTGGCTGGCGAGCGTACACCTTCCAGCTCCATGCTGAAAAGAATTCCTCAATTGGATTAAGGAAGGGGGAATAGGGTGGGAGGAATTCCATTAGCATCCTGTCATGAGTTGCAAACCATTGCCTGATAGTGTTTGAGCGGTGGAATCTCACATCATCTCAAATTACCTCATATTTTGGAAGATCATTTCAAATTAGATGTCTCTCGTTGTTAGGGATAAGATCTCTGTACAGGGTGTCTAAAAATGTCAGATGCTGTGTGTACAGGCCAACAAGGAGAATATGAGTAAGCACACCATTTTCAGAGACGGCTATTCCCTCCCCGTTGGTCTGACACATCAACAGTAGCTCTGTGGCTGATGAGATTTCTACCATGCCTGCCTCATCAAGGTACATGAAATTGTGTAGTGCTTACCTTGAATCCAGTTCCATTATACGTGATAGCTCAGTAGAAAAATAAAATAATTTTTACTGTATAAGGTACAGTATATGCTCTTTCATTTTGGACAAGATATTTACATCAAATGGACAAACATTTTCTTTTCAGAGCTGTAGCAAATGTGTATGGGTCACACGTACTGCACTATTTATCACGACACAATGTTGTCTGTTTACTGTAGATTACAGTATGCACATACGTGTTTCACCTGTACATACTGGTAACGGAGCTGCTTCACTTTGTCTCCATTCCTTTCAAATGGAACCTTGTTGATCTGTTTCATGGTCATTTGGTGTCTTTTCAGCACCCTGTATGTTGTTGAGATGTTCACAAATTGGATGTTCTCAATCAAGACATTGTTCCCTTATGTAACAGCCTTCTGTATCACTCTTAATCTAATGGCATTATTTGCAACCACTATGGCACAAACGACCTTCTCCTGTTGAGCAGTAAAGAGTCCCTCTGCCACCTCTGTGAGCTAGTCTTGCAGTCCTATGTGGTACTGAAGAGGAAAGTGCACTACAATAATGTAAATACAAAATTGAATACATATATTGACTGTATTGTAAATACAGTACAATATATAAATATAGTGCAGTACAACACAGCCTCAGCTAAAAGAATAAATGTGGAATTCAGTACTTTGAAGCTTCACAGTAAGTATACAGTATTACTGTATGTACAGTACAGTGCACATTTTTGGATTTTTACAGACATTTTTGCATAAATGTCTGTATGATTCAGGATACAGTGGTTCTCCTGATATTTGCCTGCACCCTTCGACCAGCCTCAATCATTGTAAGACGTGGTCCACAGTTGTGGCCCTTATTTCATCTGGAACATGCCTGTGTACTTGGCCTCTTCTTCCACTTCTTCTGTTTTGTCTCATTACCTTTCCATCCTGCATCCTGCTCTCCTCTTCTTCCAGGCTGTTGATCCTGATCATTTCCTTGTTCTCAATTATGTCTTTTGGCAGATGCCCTTATCCAGAGCGACTTACATACATCTTATTTTATACAAGTGAGCAGTGAAGGTTAAGGGCCTTGCTCAAGGGCCCAGCAGTGGCAGCTTGGCAGTGCTGGGATTCCAATCACTAGTCCAACATCTTAAGCACTGAGCTACCACAGACCCCCTTCTCCTTCCATTACACTGTGTTCTGCTCTGAAGGTTCCTGGGCTTCACCTCTGAGCTGAACTGGTTGATCATTGGTTGATGTGATGCTTCACACATTCCCCATCGTAGTGAAAGTTAAGATTCACCTGAGACCAATTAATCAATTCAGTACACATTTGCCAAAAAAAAAAAAAAGTAATAGAAATGTTTAAAAAATGATTGACAGATTATGAATACTAGTTCAACACTTTTGCATGTAATGACTCAAGCAATGATGTAATGCCTAGATGTTTTGGGGGAAGGACAATTCAATAGAGAACCAGCATAATTCATTTTGACTGACATGACATGAGCAACTGATAATGTAAAAAAAAAAAAAAAAAAAAAACATTAGACAGTTGTACCCAATCAGTTGCATGGATGTGCCAAAGCATTGTTGATACAATTAACTAGATGATGTAGACTTTGAACAAGCACTTTTGAGAATTTCAATTCTGATCTGAGAAATGTACCAAAGCAAATGAGAAAAACTGTAATGAACAACGTTTAAAATAAATAAAAAAAAAAGAAAGAAAGCTTCATATATTGCTAACAAAGTCTATTTCTTGTACTTCCAAAGCTTGAGATGGTAACAAATAAACACATAATGAAATAATGAAATAAGCAAATAGTAACTTTTATAATGTGTTTATTTAATCTGAAACTTTTAGGAAAGCTGAGAAATTGACTATTCAATATGAAAATCCTTATATTGAGTTTATAGTCAGTTTAAAAGAATGTTTTAGGTCTAATTAAAGTTTCTCATTACATATCAGGCTGCATTCTCAGTGGAGACGACAGAAATGAGTGTTTTGTGTTTTCAGCCCCGGTGACAGATGTATACGGTGTGTGTTTTACGCTTCTCTCCTGCTGTGCTCAGAGCAGTTGGTGCTCAGTGGAGGTCTCAGAGCCAAGGACCTCACAGAACCTTCCAGAAATATTCCAGAGATTTTAACCTGTAAATCATTTACAAAGCTATTTTTAATCAACATCAGGTTGTGGTAGACGTTAGACGTAGAGTTCGCTGCTGAGTTTACGCGATTTGAAGAGATTTTGAAAAAGCATTAAAGGAAAAAAGTCTTTTCATTTTAATTTTTCTCTCTTTCTATAGTGTCTATAAATGATTCAGATTTTTAGATCAATTGCATTGTGTTTTATTTTGTAACAGATTTTTTTGTAACAGAAACATGATTATTTCAGTTTTTGGACACACATGACCACCACATGATCTGAAACGTCCAGCTTTAATGCTTTAAGCTCCGCCCACTTCACATGTTCTGAATGTCATGTTATTTGTCAATCACAGCTCTATATATTTTAGACTGTCTGTTTATTAAGTGGTAAAATATCCAATTGTATTTTTATTAATGATTAATGTATTGTATATTTGAATAATATTTACACAAGAAGTACCTTTTAACGGTGTGTGTGTGTGTGTGTGTGTGTGTGTGTGTGTGTGTGTGTGTGTGTGAGAGTGCGCGCGCGTGTGTGAGAGAGAGTGACAGTATAATACTGAGTGGTGTGATGAAGTGGAGTTACTGTTACCACCCTGATGTTGATTAGTTTCCCATAACAGCACATCCCCAAGTGTTTTCTTTCTTATACCGCAGCAATTTATCAACAATTACAAATTTGTATTAATTAAAGAGCAACTCGGTGTACTTTTTTATTCATTTATATGAATTCACATTAAGCGAGTTAGTTCCTGCTCTCACTTACATTATAGCAGCTATAAACAGTCGTTCCCTCACCGGCCTCTCTTTATTCTCTCTCTTGAAGTTAATAAAACAAAAACCTTCAGCTTGTCATGTTCGTGAGAAAGCGCAGTGCAGTGTAAAGTCCTCTGTCCTGAAGATGTGGGAAACCTTCCAGTGCCAGCTTTACCTCTGACTGTTACACAGCGCTCACACTGGAGACTCCTTCATACGTGTTCACCACATCAATGATTACAAATTCTTTTTTATATGCTTATGTGGAACATCTGCTGTACACACCCCATGAAAGAGTTGTTACTATGGAAACAATAACGTCTTAGTACGAGCGCGTTAATATACTGTAAACCTGCACTACTGTGAGAGCTGCGGTTATAGAAAATCAGTCAACACCTTCTGACCAATCAGAACCTAGAACTCTGCAGCGCTGTGGTGTAAAACCCAGTAGCAGACACTGGAAAATTCTAATGGTTTTTACCAGCGCACTGAAATACCATCAGTTACAGATATCAGCTCATCTGTGTGTTAGATTAATGACATTCTTACAAACCAAGAGCTATTTTTGATTATTGTAATGTTTATCTATAGAATAAACTATAATTTTTTCTAAAATCTACATTTTTGATGACGATAATAAAATATCTAAAATAAATCAATAAAATGAGGTATAAAGAACAAAGCACATGGTGAGTTTTTACTTTAAATGTGCAGAGACAAAAACAACAGGAAGAGCAAATGTTTTAGATGTTTAGTCTTCGGTGCTTCGAGCTCATAATCCAAGAGAGACTTTTAAAACTGTAGACAAAAAAAGTCAGAGACAGCTGAGACACATTACTCCCTCAGAAGGGGTGCAGAAGTCTGTGTCTAAATCAGGACTGTAAATAATCTCTTTTTATTTTACAAACACAGTGACGGTAACTTGGCGTGGCACAGTTTGCTTCTCAGTTTTACTCACATGAAGACTGATGAGTAAAAACAACAATTCAAAAGAAATTACTTGTTAAAACATTGCTGCTGAATTCTGGATTCTGATTGGTCAGAAGGTGTTGATTAATTCTCTGTAACAGCAGCTGGAACTGTAAGTCCTCCCACATCTTCAGGACAGACGAGTTTACACTTCATTGCAGTTGCATACTGACATGACAAGCTGCAATGTTGTTCATTTTTTAATAATGAAAAGTTGTAATTGTTGCCTGTGGAGTAAGTGGAATAGTTCACATAGGAAAATCATCAACATTAGTGCGGTATCAGTAACTCTGCTTCATCACACCAATCTGTCACTCAGTATTGTAATTATAACCGTGTCACATTTTACAATTTCATAACTGATTTTAATTTAATAATATTAACTGTTAATAACTGTTCTGATACACCATTTAAAGTTGATTATTACACTCAAAATATTCACACTGCATAAAATTACATCTTAGTAAGTGAAAAAATATTGAATTGAAGATTACTGTATATAGGATTATCAGTTTTATTCACATTTTACTGCTTTATTAAGCTTGAAATAGTCTTGTACTATTTGAAGGCATTTTCTTCTCATTTTAAGTGTTTATTTCTATCCGTCTATCTGTAGCGCTTATCCGTCAGGGTCGTGGGGAAGCTGGAGCCAATCTCAGCTGACTACAGGTGAGAGGCGGGGTTACACCCTGGGCAGGTCGCCAATCTATCACAGTGCTAACCCAGAGACGAACAGCCATTCACACTCATATTCACACCTGTGGGTCAGTTAGAGTAGCCAGGTGAGCTAATCTGCATGTCTGCAGGCTGTGGGAGGAAACCGGAGCACACGGAGGAAACCCACACAAGAGAACCCAGTTTGAACCCAGAACCTCCTGTTCGGTGACAGAGCTCACCACTGCGCCGCCATGTTTACTCTAGAAAGAAGCAAAATTTGTAAAAGCATCTGAAAAACTAATATTCTTATGTTCGATTTATAATAATCTCCTGACGGGAAATAGCTGTAACATAAACCTGCTCATATTCATAACATTTTCACTTGTTAGATTTTTTGCAGTGGATATTTTGATACTTTTTGAGGCAATTGCTATTTCTATTATTACACATTGTTACAATGTGCAGAGCAGAGATGAGGCTGAAAAACACCAGAGCTGTCCTTTAAGGCCAGTTTTTGGATGTAGAGCGGAAAAGGGCAAGAACGCGAGAACAGAAACTGTCATTGTGCTCCAACTGAGAAAGAAGCGTGATCTGAGAAATAAAAAAAATGACTGAAACACAGACATAAGGATTCTTTTTGTACACTTGGAGATTTTGGCCTGAGGAAAGAAAGTGTGTGTGTGTGTGTGTGTGTGTGTGTGTGTGAGTGAGAGAGAGAGAGAGAGGAGAAGATTGTGACGTAAGGCTTCCAAAAACAGCTGAGGGAGCGAGAGGTGAGGGTTTGGGGGGGGGGTGTAAGGGGGTGGAGATTCGAGCTGAGAGAGAGGCATGATGGTAAGAATGCATGTGGGAGACGGCAGGAGACGAACAGAAGGGAAACACCTCGAATAGGGGAGAGAGAGAGAGAGAGAGAATGTGTGTGAGCGCCAGTACACAGTGTTTACAGTGAAGGAAATAAAGGAGGACTAACACAAGAGTTGGGAAAAGAAAGTTGGAACAAAGTGTAAGAAGAAGAGAAGAGAGGAAGAGAGATCATGGGCTGCGTCTTCAACAAACAGAGCAAAGTTAAGGAACGCGTTCTCCATCTCAGTGACGGGCCTCAGACACGGGACTGCGCTGAGGATGCAGAGATCCTCAGCCTCACTGAGGTGTGTGTGTGTGTTTGTGTGTGTGTGTGTTTATAGATCAGTGCAGGTGGATAACATCTGTGGAAAGATTGATTGATCCTTTTAATTTATTTTTAAATTTCATTATTACTATTATTTTAATCATTTTATTTTAGTTATTTCATTTGTTTTCTCAAGTAATATCTATCCATCCATTATCTGTGCCTCCTATCAGCCATCCCAGCTGAGTTCAGGTGAGAGGCGGGGTTACACCCTGGGCAGGTTGCCAACCTATCACAGGGCTAACGCAGAGACGAACAGCCATTCACACTCACACACACACACACACACCTGTGGGCGAGTTAGAGTAGCCAGATGAGCTAATCTGCATGTTTTTGGGCTGTGGGAGGAAACCGGAACACCCGTAAGAAACCCACACAGGAGGACCGAGTCAGCTGACAGGTTCGAACCCAGAACCTTCTTGCAGTGAGGTGACAGAGCTAACCACTGCACCGGCCTTTACAATAATATATTTTAGTTTATTTTACAATTTTATTTTCTATTTTATTCATTGTATTTTTATCATAATTTCTATTTATTTCTATTTCATTTTACTTTACTTCACTTTATTCTACTTTATTTCACTTTTGTTTATTTCCTTTGTTTTACTTTACTTCATTTCATTTCATTTCATTTTACTTTACTTTACTTTACTTTACTTTACTTTAATCCACTTCACTTTATTTCACCATTCCTCATTTCACTTCACTCCATTTACTTTACTTTACTTTACTTTACTTTACTTTGCATCATTTTTGCTTTATTTTTCTTGACTTTAATTTTACTTCAATTCTCTTTACTTTATATTACTTCTACTTCACCTCACATTACTTCACTTTCCCTTCTTTTACTGTATTTTAATTGCACTTTATTTTGACTTTATTATTATTGGTTTTACTTCATTTCACTTTACTTTATTTTAGTTTACTTTACTTTACAATTCCCCTTTTGTTTTGGGTATTAATCCAGCAGCAGAGACACTTTGGTACGGAGAACATGCAGAACACCGCACAGGAGCTGAAACCACACAGACTCATTTATTTTTCCCATGAAAAATATCATTATAATCATACATCATTATAAATAATAATACAGTAATATCATTCCAATTATATATATATATATATATATAATTATTATTATTATTATTTTGAATGGAACATTCCATAGAGTACCTTTGGGTAACACCTTTGACTAAATGTGCCATGAAACGTGTGTGTGTGTGTGTGTGTGTGTGTGTGTGTGTGTGTGTGTGTGTGTGTGTGTGTGTGT
>JAQQZX010000037.1:657682-672569 GCA_030068355.1 Notoglanidium maculatum
CTTTTCAGAGTGTATCTTCGCGGAGGTCTGTGTGTGTGTGTGTGTGTGTGTGTGTGTGTGTGTGTGTGTGTGTGTGAGAGAGAGTGAGACAGAGAGACAGAGACTGTAGTGCAGCCTGGCAAGGTATCTGCTGAAGGGTTCGTTTGACCCACCAGAATTTAATGTGTGTTCAGGACCTGAGCTGACCTAACTGACACGCGCACACACGCGCATACACACACACACACACACACACACACACACACACACACACGCACACACACACGCGCATACACACACGCGCATACACACACGGGAACTGGTATAACTATTATTGAGGAAGTGTGTTGTGTTGTGTGTTTGTGTACATGCCAGATTGCAGTAAATCTGTTAAACTCTCCAACTGCTTTTTATTGTGTCTAAAAGTGAATTGGGGCGGAGCTACATATAAGCTCATAGTATTTCCCTCAGATATGAACCAATCGCAGCTGATATGCAAATTAGTAGAAGATAACATTTTATCTAGAAACATTTAGCTTCTGAACTTGTGTTAAGTGAGTGATATATCTATAGTTAGCAATGAACAAAACTGCGGTTGTCATGGTAACGGTTCTGTGAAATAAATTTGTCAGAAGATGAGATGTAGTCCGTGACGAATGTGAGCTAAATTACTAGCGGTTAGCTAACCAGGTAGCTAAGTCATATCATGTTAATTACTGATTAATAACGCTTTGTCAGATCCGTGGGACGCTGAACGCCGGGCCTTTTTAATTAGCATATTCATTGAATTCATAGATTTTGGATTGATAGGTTCATTGGCCCAAAATTCTCACTTCCACTTTGATTAAACTTTAGTAAATGCTAATGACAATTTGATAACAATTTGAATGTTAATGTAAGCTTAATAATAAAAATGTGAATTAATGCTCACAAAAGTTTAATAAAGGTATTTGAATGAATGTTAATGAAATCTTTTTGATAAGAATGTGAATGACATAAAATATTAGAAATATAAATATAAACATTAGAAATTTGAATGAAGTATAATATTACTTAATAATAATGCGGACTCACTTAATTATTACTTTAAAATAGTCTACAATACGCCGTTGGTTAAACATTTGTTCCTGTAATGACCCTGCTCTTCGTCTGTCTCAGACCCTAAACGGTCATTTTCTGGCTTTTGGAAAAAGAAACCGGTTTTAAAAATGGTTTAAAGTGACTTTAGCAGGTAAAGAAGGTCGGTTATGACTCTGAGTGATTCCACCTTCATGCTGTTATTTTATTTTCGGTTGATTTTTACTGTCTTGTATTTGTTCAGCAGGAGACATGTATAAGAGCATTTTATTTCCATGTCATTGCTGTAGTTTGACAATCATTCTGATGTGGACTCGGGTCAAAGGTCACTCAGATTCATGTAAATTTCATTCTCATTGGATTCATTCTGAATTCAATCATTATACACTAAACATTTAATACACAAAAACACGCCTGTTTAGATGTGCTTTGGGCTGAGTGCAAATGTTTGTACCCCCAGTGTTTTTCTAATGGAAAAATATAAAATATTACTGTCTTCATTTTACACTTTTAGATGCATAACATAAAAATAAGTTCAAGAAGATAAAAGTGAAATGTGAGTGTTTTCTGAAATGAGAGAAGTGTGTGGATATTTACAGATGGGCAAAGGAGTGCGAAAGTTTGTGCCCCCTTTGTTTTGTTTTGTTTTTATTGAAATTATATTCTACATAACCCAATTCCACACTTATAAATAAAATAAAAAATAATTACTCAAAGGTAAAAAAGACAATTTTTATCACACATGTGTACAATTTGTGTTTTCTTTACTCCCCCCCACCCCCCTTCAGTAGTATTGTGACCATTTCTGTTGGCCATAATGAAGGAAAATGCTTTGTTTTTGTGACACTAAATAAAAAAGCCCTAGGGTGCACAAACTTTCATGCTGAACTGTACATATGGAATCTATAAAAGCGGATGACTCAAGGCCGAGCGCTTCACTTTGCTTCACATTAACTTTGTCCTGTTTTCCAGAAGAGGGTGATTATAGATTTCAGATAGAAGTGGTGAGTCACTCTGTCCTCACGTGTCCTGAAATGTTTCCATGTGTCCCTCCGTATCTCACATGACCTCAGCAGGACTTGGACTGGAGTGTGAAAGTGAGTTAATGTCACGTTCACACAACAATCCCAACACTCGCCGTTTCCCAGAACTCACTCAGAGCTCGGTTCTGATCCACATCCATCACCTGCTCCTCGTTTCCTCCTGATTTAAACCCTGGTGTGATGAAGCCCAGTTACTGTTACCATCCTGAAGCTGATCATTTTCCTAGAACAGCTCGTCCACTAGGGTTTTATTCCTCTTGTACCATATAATTTACCTCAAAATTGCATTTTCTTATTTATAAGATGTTGGAAAACTTTAAGTTACAGCTTTACCTCTGACTTTTAGAAAGCACTGACGCTGGAGATTCCTTCCATAAATTACAGAAAAAATCTGTTTATAAAGTGCAGCGTCTCCTGTACACGTCCCTGTGAATGAGCTGTTGCTATAGAAATGATAAGGTATAAGAACGCTTTAATGTAAACCTGCGCTAGTGTCAGACCTGCTGTTATGGAGAATTAATCAACACCTTCTGACCAATCAGAATCCAGAATGCAAAAGCGCACTGATTTGACAGACAGCCTTTAGACCCGTCTCTTCTGATCCTGCACGTTTATGCTAACGCTGAAGGTTCATAGTTTGTTGAAGCATGCTGCTGTACTTATTTGGTAACTTCAGCAACATTATTTGGTACGGTCATGTGATTTTGTGATAAATGTTTCGTTCTATGGAAAAGCTATGGAGCTATATTTGTTCTATTGAAACACAATGAAGTGTTTGTCTTGTCAGACTAATATAATATAATATAATACTAGCTAACTATCCAAACTCTGAGTGCACGTACGCTGCTAATGAAAAAAAAAAGAATCGGGTTTCGTGTTTTTAAGTCGCATGTGTGGTTTATTAACAACCTTTGCACTGGTTTAGCGTCTAAAAACAGTGCTAGCTAACTAATATTGCAGGAAAACCCCAAACAGATCAGTTCACTATAAAAGCATAAAATGTTATTGTCTGTTGCGAGTTTTCTGACCAATCAGAAATGAGTGTTTCGACATTTTCAGGCCAATCATTAAACACAGAGATTAAAGCGATGTGGTTGAGATGTACACTACAGTTCATATTGCACAATGTGTTTTTCTATATTCCCTCAACTCGGAGTGAAAAACCGGGTCGAGGGGTCACATGATCACATGACATCCACTGTTTAGAGTTTAAACATTAAAGTTAAGAAGACAAAGTGGTCGGATGAAGCAGAGTATGTGTCAACATCAGCGTGCAAAAACAGGAGTTCGTATAGCGAAATCCTGAAATCGATAGAACTGAGGGCAAAAATCAGAGGTGAAGATTAGCCAGAGAAAAACATGGAACAATAAAAGTGTCTGAAACTACTGATCATCTACACTAGTCAAACAGAGCCACGCCCTAAACACAGCCTATAAACTTTCATTTAAACATTTACAATGTGTCAGAGATATGCAGATGATTTACCATGGTGTTCTTGAAATCCTGACTTGCTCTTAGACCTTTTGACACAAAAAAGAAAAGTATTTTTGCTAGTAATGCTAGTGGCATTTCAGCTCTTTTTACAGTTCACTCCTGTTCCAGACTGGATCAGACTGGTTTAAAGCTGATCACCATGTCACTCAAGTATTGCATCCTCAAGTGAAATGAGGTGATGTGACTGTAGTACAAGAATGTTATCTTTCTCACACATACTGTATGCTAACACGTGGAAGAGTGTCGTATGCTAGCACTGGGAATCCCTTGAAGTCCGTTTTATTTTATTAATGATAAATAAATCCCTTTTCTAGCACCTGCTACTGGGTGAATCTGCCTCAAATCACCAGATTTCAGAAAATGTTCCAGACTGATGATCTAACCCAGATTTGCTTCATACTTTTGAGAGCTTGTCCTTCCTAAGCAATATACATTAGAAATATGAGCACAAAATGATTTTGTTTTCATATTTAATGCATCATAACCCTGAAAGCTTGATTTCTTTTATACAAACACTTAATTACCAAAAGAGTACTACAATATGAGACGTAAATACCAGAATCTTAAAGAGCTGGTGTTTAAATGTAGAGATTCAGAGGGCCAAAATTCTCCAAAGAATAAAACTAATTTATTTTACAGATTTCAACAAGCTATAAAATAGTAAATATGCAGTTGTGGAATTCCCTTTGCCTTAATTAAAGGCAACTTGTAGTTCTGAACAATGCCTGAAAATTTCATGCATCTAGCTTAAATAGTTCAAAATTTATGGCTTATGGAACTTCGTAGTTTTTTCTATAGTACTCGTTTTTACAGAACAATCCAAGCCACACCCACTTATTCAAGTCCTTTTATCTCAAAAACTAACAAAGAAACAAGGCTGAAATTTTGCACACTGTTTAATGGGACTAATGACATACATTTTTGAAAGTGTCAAGCAAATCTGAGGTGGTGAGTCAGGAAGTCTTCAGTGAGCTCATATGGACCGATCTTACTCTGAATGTGAAATGATTAATAACCTAGGGTTAGTGTTGCCAGTGTTTTTTCTCTGTTTGATTTTGCTAGCTAGAGGTAAGATTTGCTTTTAAAAATTTCAAAATGACTGGTTACAGTTTTGACATAAAAAGAAATCAAATTGTTTTAATCCTTAAAACAAATCTCAAAAATCCCATAAATATTTAGATTTTAGGTCAATTTGGTCAAAGCTGATGCATCTGGGATTTACAGGGAAATAAATAAGCTTTCAGAGCAGTTAAACAAATAAAAATGTTTTTGTATTGTTATTCTGTAAAAAAAAAAAAAAAAAATTTGTCAATCTTTAGCAGCTAACAGCCAAAATTAGTGGCTTCATAAGAATTTAGCCGTTTAAGTAAAACATTTTACATGCTCTCACATTGTTATGATTTGTATCTTCCATTTCAATTCGGCTAAATGCAGACGACTTTTACCTGGGAATCCCGAATGCATTCACGTTTGGCCTAATTTACCACCCGTAATTTTGAGATTTGAAAAAAAAAAAATGTAGATTTGTATTTTGTGATTCTGAATTTAAGTTTTGAGAGGAAATTTTTACCAAAATAAAGGAAAAAAACACCAAGATGGCAAATTACAGTTATTAAATCACTTAAAAAATTATTTCATCTTTGGTTTCGGTTCATTTCTGTCAGACCATCCCTCTAGCCATTTACAGGAATTAGCCTCGATGACAAATTTATGAGGTCTTTAAGAGAATAAATGTTGTGTGTTGGGCTGACCTCACATTATCAGGTTACTTGCTGTATAATTAATAACTCCTGGTTATTAATCAGCACTGTTCCAGGCTGCAGTGGCAGTAAAGGAAGTGCAGTAGCGGGCCTGAAGCAGAACCTTGCGGATCACCGTATTCTTTTGTATATAATAGTTTGGTCATGATAATGATGATAATGATATTTATTTATATAGCACCTTTCGTACATGTGACTTAAAATGCTTTATATATAAACAGAAAACAAATAAATGCAAAGTAGCTGCACAGAGTAAGCATGAAGCACAGTGGAACGATATAAAAAAAAGACAAAAGGCATATTAAATAAAAAATAGAAACTAACAAATAATAAATCAGATCAAAATACAGTAAAAATGCATTAAAAAACAAGGCATAAGAGTATGTATATTTAAAGAAGATCAGATTTATTCTTAATTAAGAAAAGTTCCTTCTTTTTCTCCTTTCCTTTCTGTTCTTCTTCCACTAATCCCATTATTTTCTTTTAAAAAGAGCGGCAAAAGAATTAAAAACGATCACGTGCATCTTAGCGTATTTGATTATGACACGATAAAAAAACAAATCCACGATTGCTCAGACCAACGTGACTCACGTGGCCCAACGTTTCTGCTGTAATTTAGGCATATTACCTAAACATGCTGCCTTCTTAGTGGATCAGCTTCAATCAAATATTTAAAAACATGCAAACAATTAAACAAGAAAGTAAATAAACCTTAAAACATATGGATATTATTTTGTGGTCTGATTATTTTTCTGCTGCAGCAAATTTGGGCTGAAAACTTTTTAAAGTATAAAGTCGGCTTTAATCCAAACTGTATTTAATACGAGTATTGTGTTGTTTTTTTTGTTTTTTGTTTTGTTTTTTTTAAACAGACTCAGCGTTTTGGCAGGTGTAAAACCTTCCAGACTTTTCCTGTAGACTCGTTACTAAAATGACCCAACAAACAAGCTGCAGTGCTCCTTACAGCTGCTCCCAAACAACATCATAATGAAAATCTGATCAGTCTGTCATCACAAATGAAACAGTTTTAGTCACGCATGTGAACGTCTTGTTTCAGTGCTTCCATCCTCAAATTCGGAACGTTGGACTCAGCTTTGTGTTTCTGAGCACGGTTCGCTTTTTGACTGTAATAGCTTGGTTTATTATTTAAGAGTTTTCTCCGCCGGCTGCTGAAAGTGCGGGTCAATCATTCAGGAGCGCGGATAATCAAAGCAAATGAGTTTTCCTCGCTCACTGCCATACTGATTGATGTGTGTGT
Source organism: Notoglanidium maculatum (assembly GCA_030068355.1). Taxonomy (NCBI): domain Eukaryota; kingdom Metazoa; phylum Chordata; class Actinopteri; order Siluriformes; family Auchenoglanididae; genus Notoglanidium; species Notoglanidium maculatum. The sequence goes on from JAQQZX010000037.1 coordinate 664,295, forward strand.
GTGTGTGTGTGTGTGTGTGTGTACACATTTTCCTGAATATGTGTTCCAGCATTTCTACAGGAACACCGTTGGACTTCATGCCGTGTTTCCGGGAATACATGTCATTTGAGAAATCCGCCTTATTTCTCCCCCCAACCCTGAAAACAGGAATGCTGTGACATCACTCGCTCTCTACGCCCCGAGACTGTTTATTTAGCCAGAGTCGCTCGTGTTTGCACGTGGCTGCCGAGTGTTCACAGAGCTGTTTTGTGACATGTTCCCGGGTTTTATAGCGACAATTATGTAAAAGGTCTTGTTTTGGTTTTCCCCCTCACCTGATGTTTTCTCGGCGTATAGACCGCTGTCGCTGGTGTTTGCGTGTCTCAGTTCAAGTGATTTACAGTTCTATTAAAGTTGTTTTAATTATTCAGCACCGTGCAAAAGCCACGTCGCTTATGATTTGCGGCTGTGTTTTGATTTTGGTTAACATTGAAAGACGGGGAGATTTCCAGCTGCTCAGACCATTAAATACAGTCAAATTCTCCGTCAGCTCCGCCCCCTCAGTCTGCTTCTGTAAATCAGTAAACCCACTGCGCGCTCTCTCTCTCTCTCTCTCTCTCTCTCTCTCTCTCTCTCTCTCTCTCTCTCTCTCTCTCTCTCTCTCTCTCTCTCTCTGTAGTGATGGAGTCCACAGTTAGCACATCCACTCAGGTGCCTGATGAATATGACCGGAACGTTCCACGGATCTGCGGTGTGTGTGGAGACAAAGCTACTGGCTTCCACTTTAATGCCATGACCTGTGAAGGCTGCAAGGGTTTCTTCAGGTACACACCAAACCACACACACACACACACACACACATACACACACACTGTCAGGAACCAAGAAAACTTCGTCAGAAACCTGTCAGAAACGTCAGCAGAGTTTCCAGCAAAGAAACCAGGAATGTTGTTCATTTCAGGAAGTTCCAGAGTCAGTACTTTATTAATAGGTGGAGCTTGCTGAATGTCCATTATTGAATGTCACTTATTGGTCAGTTCCAGAATTTACCTCTTTCTTGGTCTTAAACTGGCAAACGACAAGCCAGGAGGGGAGGGTTAATTTTCTACGAGCATGTGCAGCACCGAGCCGTGACTTCAGCAGCAAACAACATTTGAACTGAGGCTTTCTCAATTCTGTGCAAACAGGTATAAAGCTGTAAATCCAGACGATTGGCTCAGGTGAATCCTATAACGTGTGTGTGTGTGTGTGTGTGTGTGTGTGTGTGTGTGTGTGTGTGCGCTCTGTTGTTTCTTAAGTTCCTCACTTACAAAAAAACTTTAGTTCCTACCTTCAATTAATTCCTGTTTATTGTTTGAGCCGCAAAAATGAAAGAAAACTCCTAACCGTGCATCGTCTTATCCTGTCATATAGGACTTCTCATTAAATGTATTATGATTAAAAAAAAAACAAAGCTTGTAAAGTAGCAGCAGAGATCATTGGTGTGTCTGGTGAGTGTATGTACAGTTAGCTCGCTTAGCAAAAATAATCTGAAAACGAGCATGTAGCCTGTAAGTCAAACTTGAATGTGTTTTAATCGAAAGTGCTGTGCATAACTCGTATCCTGGGCTGTACATTTGTTGGCTACTACTGTTTCTTATCAGCACTACAAATAACTCCGGACAAGCCCCGCCCACAGGTGACAACAGTAGTTGCTACACGTCCACAAGCGACGAACTACAAGCACGAGAGACTTGTGACCTGCTATTGTGTACGTAGGATACGTTTATCAAGCAGAAATGAGATCCCAGAGATTCTACTCCAAGCACTTCATCTCTTGGCTTAGTGATTTCTAAAGAAACACCCACGATACCATAATGTTTATTATGTGCTCAGCTCTGAAACAAACACGTCACTTTAGCCGTATAAGCAGCTGATCTTCATTTCCTCGGAGCTTTCAGAAATGTCTGCATCTGGCGTGCCTGGCTGGGGTGTGCAACTTCACTGTAAACGGAAATGCTGTAATTCTGACACATTCCCTGTGCCTAAACATGCGGCCTACTGAGGGAGCTGCCTTCTGACTGAACAAACAAATAAATAAGTAATAAATAATATATACAACATGCCGTATATATGGGTCAGAGATTTATCCTGCAAATCTGTGGATGTAAAAAGCTATATATATCTTGTATAGCATAAAGAACACATTTATCATGTCCTGCAGTATAGTAAGATTCACCAAACCACTGATATTTGTGTGTGTGTGTGTGTGTGTGTCAGACGCAGCATGAAGCGCAAGGCCAGCTTTACGTGCCCTTTCAGCGGGAGCTGCGCCATCACTAAAGACAACCGGCGTCACTGCCAGGCCTGCAGACTCAAACGCTGTCTGGATATTGGCATGATGAAGGAGTGTGAGTAATAACACAGCCGGCATTTCACACCTTCTGCCACTGTAGTCTCCCATGCACGCTGCACTCAGTGTGTGTGTCGGGGCTAGAATCCCGCAGGACTCGCTGCAGAAAAGCTGTGGGACATTTTTCCTCTCACGCTGAAAGGGGGAGGGGCTTCAGAAATGAGGACAGATATAGTGCAGGGCTGCTGTTAATAAATACCGCTGCCTCCATTTCCCTTTTTTCCATAAGACTTATCCTGTTTTCCAGCAGTTCACGCTTACAAGGTTAGCAATTTCAGGTGGTTAAAGTTCACCTGGATGAAATTAACCACTGACGAAAGCAAATCTTTTGACCTTTGCCATTCTGCCCTGGCTTGTTATTTCCTAAAAGCAATTACTATAAATGTTATGGCTAAAAAGTGGTAAAACAAAGCACAATTGTTAGTTTTCATTTCTGTTTATTTTTTGAGGAATTAAGCCAGAACAGGGTCTGTGTGGTGGGTCAGAGTCCGTAAGAATGGGTGTGGTCAGATTAAGTGGGAACGGTTGGGCATGTCCTGGGTGTGTGGAATTGGTTGGGTGTGGTTGGGCATGGTCAAGGTGTGTTTTGGTGTGGGAGAGATTGGACGTTGTCCAAGTAGGTCATAACTGTCAGTAACACAGAGTCTGCGTATGTGAGAGTGGTTGGACTTGAACTTGGGATTGGTTAGGTATGGTCACAGTATGTGGGGCGAAGTCTGGCAGTGCTGTGGTCGGAGTCTGGCGGGACCGCGGTCGGAGTCGTGGCGGGGCCGCGGTCGGAGTCTGGCGTGGTCGGTGTCTGGCGGAGGCGTGGTCGGAGTCTGGCGGTGCTGTGGTCGGAGGCTGGCGGGGGCGTGGTCGGAGTCTGGCGGTGCTGTGGTCGGAGTCTGGCAGGGGCGTGGTCGGAGTGTTCACTGATTGCTTTGCTATACTGTTTTTGGAGCTTTGTCTCTTGTCTCCTTTTCTTTGTTCCAACCTGGCTTTCGGTGTGACAGTTATCCTGACCGATGAGGAGGTGCAGAGGAAGAAAGATCTGATCCAGAAGAGGAAGGATGAGGAGGTGCACAGGGAATTGCAGAAGCCCCGCCTCTCGGAGGAGCAGAATACAGTCATCTCTACGCTGGTGGAGGCACATCACACAACCTACGACGACTCGTACTCCGACTTCTCCCGCTTCCGAGTAAATCCTCCACATTCACCATACTCCTGCTGCTCTGTCTGATGTTACTGCTTCATCTGCTTCATTTAATCTTTCTTCTAAGTGTGTGTGTGTGTGTGTGTGTGTGTGTGTGTGTGTGTGTGTGTGTGTGTGTGTGTGCACGCATGTGTTTTGCAGCCTCCAGTGAGAGCGGGTCCTGTTACACGCAGTGTCAGTCGAGCTGCTTCTCTACACTCAGTGTCTGATGCCTCCTCCGATTCTTTCCGCCACTCGCCTGGTAACACACACAAACACACACGCACACAGACACACACACACCCCATCCACTCTGTGTTTGTCTCTTTCACTTGATTAGGTAAAGTACCTCTAATGTAGTGAGTGATCTTTACTCAAAACAGGCCACACACACACACGGCTGTTTGTTTTCACCTTCTAGTCGTTCAGCAGCACTGAACCTCTGCATTATTGTTCGCGTTATTATTTTGTTGATTTTTTTTTGTGTATTTTTGGAAGTGGGAAAGTCGGAGCTCAGACATCACATCATTTTCAGTCCTCGTTCACTCATTTTCAGAAGAAACATTCAAGCTTCTAAGTGGGAAAAACAAGACGAATCTCCAAGAAGTCTTTTGTTTGCTCTAGCTGAGCACGAAGCGCTAATAAGCTAGTAACAAGCTAGCCAGCTAATGTTAGCGATGTGAGATATGACCACATGATAAACTCTGAGATCTCCAGGACACCTTCCTGACCTTGCAAGTCGGAATTTCAAGTTGAATGAGTGTTTTCTTTGCTTGTAGTTTGCCGCTGGTGGGTGTGGCCTGACCAGTGTTTAAGTTCTGATGAGAAATAGAGGTATCATGTTTGCGCTAAAGCAGGGGTTAGAACTGACTGTGCCTGTTTTGAGGAAAAGGATAAAATGATGAGGAAAAGGGGATAGAGGTGCGAATCTGTACATTATGAGCATGCATGTGATGTTAAGGATGCATTCGAACATTAGCAAAGCACAAACTACCGAGGATAGACCAGATGGGCACTATTTTAATCCTGAAAGTCACCTTGGCTTTTCTAAATGTTACATATTTGCATGAGTTTGCTTATTCAGAGAAATTAATTAATTAATAAATGTAAATGTATTTAAAAAATGTGACTCACAGTGAAACTACATTATTGAATGCTTGGTCAGGGACCACCTGCAATGCTTTCACGGACCACCAGGGGGCCGCGGCCCACCGGGTGAAAATCCCTGATCTAAAGCTAGCTGCTTATTTAAACACAAATTAAATAACACACCTGTGTGTTTGTGTGAGTTGTGTTACACGCTCAACTTCACGCTACTTTCTTTCTCAGATTAGTTTAGCAAAGCAAGCTAACTGTACTATATACAAACACTCACCAGAGGCACCAACGAACACTGCTACTTCCTTCCAAGCTTTATTTTATTTCATAATGTCTGTATAAGGCCTTCTCATAATTCTCATAATTTAAATATTGCCTGTCTGAAATCGCAGCTCAGAGGCCTGCTCTCACATCTGTGTGCATAAATTTATTATCTAATCTCCTGTCTGTTTCATTTTTTTCCCTCTCACCTTGTCCTGTCTGTCATTTCTGTCTGTCCTGCGTCTCTGCCCTTTCTCTTTGTCCTCTTTCTGTGTTCTGTCTCGCTGTCTGTCCTGTCTGTCTGACTGTATACGGTCTCTCTCCATTTCTTTCTGTCCTGTCTGCCCCATCTCTCTCTCTCTGTCCTGTCTCTCTCTCTCTCTCTCTCTCCCTCTGTCCCGTCTCTCTCTCTCTCTCTCTCTGTCCCGTCTCTCTCTCTCTATATATATATATATCTCTCTCTCTCTCTCACTCTGTCCTCTCTCTCTCTCTCTCTCTGTCCCGTCTCCCTCTCTCTCTGCAGAGTCGGGTGATGGTAAGCTCAACCTGAGCAGTATGTTGATGATGTATCAGGGACAGGGTTCTAGTCCTGACTCTAGCGACGGTTCTCGCTTGTCCATGCTGCCTCACTTGGCTGATCTGGTGAGCTACAGCATCCAGAAGGTCATCGGATTTGCCAAGATGATCCCTGGATTCAGGTAAAGCAAAAAGGAAAAACTTCAAGTTACAGCTTTAACTCACAAAATCCTCCTCAGACTCGCATCCTGCATCTGACAGTTCAGTTGTTTCCTGTGTTGTTATTTGGAGGTGATTTCTCCTTGAGCCTTGGATTTGCCATGCTCAGGGTCTTTTCCTGTCCGTCACTAAAACATCCAGAAAAGTTTTTGTCCCAATTTCTAAATTTCATTTTGATGCTGTTGTGGTCTGAATTTTATAGTTAAAACATTATTTGGATACCTGACGCTAATCGCTTTTTTTTGGATGCACCTCGCCAACCCACGTGCCTTTACCCACGTGCCATTACTGACAGACTTCCTTCACCCTATCAAGTAAACCTACATACAGAAAGAAGGACAGCAGGCTTCGTGTGAATAGTGATCACTAAAAGAACAACTAATGTAAACACGTCCCAACAGTATGATGACACATTCATCAAAATATGTTAAAAAATATTTTTAATAATCTCCCCCAGAGCTCCAAATTCCATGAATTTCCATGTACATATATAATTGAAATTCATTTTTATGTCTCCATTATGTAATTCCACCAGTGTTCAGAAATCATACGGCCCGACGTAAATGTTACAACACAAACATCGTTTTACAGAAAACTTCACCTGAGCAACGATTTTTAAATCTGTTTATAACCTGTACAAGTCCCTGTGAATGAGCTGTTACTGTAGAAACTATAACATATTAAAACTGCTACTAGTGTACTACTGTCGGAGCTGCTGTTATAGAACATTAATCAACACCTTCTGACCAATCAGAATCCAGAGTTCAGCAGCGCTGTGTGATGAGTAAGGAATAAAACACAGTGGGATGGAGGTGTGGATATAAACTTGGCAAGACTGTTACTGTAATGTTGATAATATTAAACTAGAGGGGTGTGTGTGTGTGTGTGTGTGTGTGTGTGTGTGTGTGTGTGTGTGTGACAGAGAGTTAACAGTGGAGGATCAGATCGCTCTGCTGAAATCCAGTGCCATTGAGGTGATCATGCTGAGGTCCAATCAGTCCTTCAGTCTGGAGGATATGAGCTGGTGCTGCGGGGGGCCCGAGTTCAAGTACTGCGTCAATGATGTCACTAAGGGTACACACACACACACACACACACACACACACACACACAGTTACCACAATTGGGGGTCAATATTTTTCCATTTTAATCAGAAACATTCCCTGTGCTTTTGTATAAAACTGATTAGGGGCGGAGCTACATATGAGCTCAGGTTATGATGTCACAAAATACTGTGTATCGTGAACATTAAACACATTTTCTTTTCTTTTATTTTAGTTTAAAGTGTATGTATTTTTCTATTTAAAGTTTTTGATGCAAGTGTTGAAGATCAGAAGTTTTACTCCGAGTTGAGTGCCGAGGCCTGCTTCCTAAACATTTTGGCTGAATGACTGTGTGTTGCTCAGTGTAGGAATAATGAATTAATTTTTCATATATTTTTAAACAACGTGTCAACTTTAGAATTAATTACTTTTTAATAATAATTAAGAATTTGTCATAAAAGTAATAATTGTTTTTGTGACTGGATCTTAAATGATGCCCATTCAGCCTTTTTTTATTATCATTTTCTGTTTTTGTTGTTTATTCTTTATTTTATTGTATTGGGTATATGGTTTTGTTTTGTTTTATTTTATTTTATTTTACTGGTTTATTTATTGAATAGGTTGTTTATTGATTTATTAAATTAACTGATTACATTTTTTTTATTTTAGTTTTCCTTTGTAAAGACATTAATTTAAATTGAAATACTTTTCTGACGTTTGTTTTCCACTTACTTGTTCATTCTGCTTATATTATTAAATAAATATTTGATAATAAAATTCTAATGAAATTCTATGATTTTATTTTCAATAAGATTCAGTTCATTTTGTTGTATTTTATTAATTGGATACTGTTTTATTTCAATTTGCTGGTATTGTAGTGATGACTATCTCAGTCACAGTTTTGTTATAAATCATGTTGAATTAATTAAACTTGTGTGTGTGTGTGTTTGTGTGTGTTTGTGTGTGTGTGTGTGTGTGTTTGTGTGTGTGTGTAGCTGGCCACACTCTGGAGCTGCTGGAGCCGCTGGTAAAGTTCCAGGTGGGTTTGAAGAAGCTGAATCTGCACGAGGAGGAGCACGTGCTGCTGATGGCCATCTGCCTGCTGTCCCCCGGTGCGTCAGTGCTGCTGCCCGTCACTCGCCTCTGAGCCGTCTGATCAAACCCTAATCTAATTACACTTCCAATACACTTTACTCACTTTATTAAACCCCCTGAGGGGGCTGCGTGTGGGAGTGCATGGTTGTGTGAGTTCATGAGACGGAGTGTGGGGGTGTGTGAGAGAGAGAGTGAGTGAGAGAGTGTGAGTGTGAGAGAGTGTGAGTGTGAGAGAGAGAGAGAGTGTGTGTGTGTGTGAGAGAGAGAGAGTTTGTGTGTGTGTGAGAGAGAGAGTTTGTGTGTGTGTGTGTGAGAGAGAGAGTGTGTGTGTGTGTGTGTGTGTGTGCACGAGAGAGAGAGTGTATGTGTGAGAGAGTGTGTGTGTGTGAGAGAGAGAGAGTGTGTGTGTGTGAGAGAGAGTGTGTGTGTGCGTGTGAGTGTGAGAGTGCCCGAGAGAGTGAGAGAGAGAGAGTGTGTGTGTGAGAGAGAGAGAGTGTG
>JAQQZX010000037.1:674279-687683 GCA_030068355.1 Notoglanidium maculatum
TGTGTGTGTGTGTGTGTGTGTGTGTGTGTGTGTGTGTGTTTGTGTGTGTGTGTGTGTGTGTGTTTGTGTGTGTGTGTGTGTGTGTGTGTGTTCTAGCTCTGCTTGGTCCACTACTGCTGTCTCTTTTCACCTCCTACCTTTATAATGCACACGGTCCACTCGGTCCAGCCACTCAACCAATCACAACGCAACACTTCACACTCAGACATGGGTGTCTTGGTATCAACAGTTTATGTTTAAAAAGATTGCTAAAATATTTAGTATTCGAATGCATTTGAATATTAACGAGTCTCTAATTATACTACACCACGTGAACATGGAAGATTTGTTTTATATAGGAAGCCACCTTTATGCTGGAACAGTATATTCCACAGTGAATCACTAACTGAGTCATGTTCACTATATGTGCTCACTACATAGTGTATTATAATGAGTTTATATACACGTCACATTGAATGTCTTAAAGATACAAACAAATTTAAAATATGCAAATTGTCATAAAGGATGCATTTATTTAAATAGCTTCTACATCTACGAGTCATTTAGTCAAATTAATAAATGACTCAGAGTCATTTAGTCAGATTTATCGTCACATATCTGTTCATTATGAGAATTTTTGCTTTTTATGACGGATATTAATATTTTAAAATATTTTTTAAAGAAAATACGGCTTACAATGCCTAAAGAATAGGCACTGATTTCCTGTATTTGATTTCTAATCAAACTTTGACTCGTTGAATCAAATGCAACAGAATCAAGAAGTCTCGAATATTTACACGTCTGTGGAAAAAGGCGAAAATAAAAGTCTTCCAGTTTGGGTTTTATATATATATATGATTTTTTTTCCACCTTATACTATTTACACTAGCTAGCGTGGCGTAGTGTAATCTCTCACATTTCATTTTGGATTAATTAAAATCTAAAATGGCTTCTTGTTCACTGTGTGCCTACTACAGATTGCCATCCATTTTCAAATTGTTTAGAGTTTCTCCTGTATCAAACAACACGAGTCATTTAGTCAAATTTAGTTAAAGACTCAGAGTCATTTTGCCAGATTTCCTTTATATTTACCAACATGACAAAAACATTTATTTTTTTAATGATCAAGAAAATGTTTTAAAAGCAGTAAGCCATAGTATAAAAACATAATGCCTAATCAAGGTTGCTCGAGGAATCAATTTATAATAACATGAATCAAATCTAAGGAAATGACTCTGAGTCATTTTGTCATTTTACCATTTACCTTCATATTTCTAGATATTATGAAAACTTGTGTTCGTGATTAATAATTTGATATGTTTTAAAAGCGGTAAGTCGTAGTGGAAAAAATGTTTCTAATCACGGTGCCTGAGGAACTGATTTCTAATCATGTTATGACTCACTGAACCAAATCTCACTAAATGACTTGGAGTCATTTAGTCAGGTTTTGCTTCAAATATTAAAAATATTATGAGAATTTGTATTTCTATGATGTATATACATGATATTGTGTAAAGTAGAAAGCCATAGTTGAAAAACGCAATCTATTATTGAGATGCCTAAAGAATCACTTTCTGATCACACTATGACTCACTGAATCAAATCAGGCTTCGGGTCTCTGGAGATTTCAGTCCCTGCTGAAAAAGACAAAAGCCTTACCGATTCCTTTCCTCTTTTTTGCGCCCTGTAGAAAGTGAGTGATGTGACGTGATGAGGTGTGTGTGGACTGCTCAGTGCTTCGTCAGTGTTTATCACTGAGCTTAAAAACGTGTAAATACGACTATATATCCTTTAACGTTATATTCTTAGAACCTACGCGTATAATCTTTACCTCTGACCTGGGATGTGTATATAGAACCGAGTTCCTCTTTAAGCTGAATTTAAGGTCTGATCAGTGTGTGACCTCTCGGGGGTTTTAAGGTCTAACTGTAGTTTCTTTATGACGATGTTGTAGCTAACAGTGACGTGTTAAGCTTTGGAACAGTGATGTATCGTCATGCTTCATGGCGCATGCTTTGTTTTCCTGACCGCCGTCGGTAATTCGCTCGTTATTGCTGTAGAATCTCCTGCCAAACGTGGAGAACGCCACCATGAGGCTGCTTCGGAAAGTTTTTCTCCAGCATTGATTTTTAACGCTAAATCTCTTGCCACTGGATCTGTCCTGTGTGTGATTATGACGCATAACTATTTTAGAAATGTTTGACTCATTTAGAATGGAAGTCTAAGGGCAGATGTTGGTTGAAATACTCTATAAAAGGCATATTAAAAATTAGAGCTGCAACACCTACGATAGAAAAGTCGCACCCTGGTGGCAGTCCTAATGCGTTGAGGTTTAGTCTTTAATCCGATAAAAGCTAACTACCCACAGGAATGACTTCTGATAACCTGCAAACCTGTCAAATCATCAGGTTGTGTCAACAGGCTAAAAGTTACCGTGGGAACAAGAAGTGTCAAACGTGTCAAATCACATTATGACCCCCGGCTGCAATGTTCAAATTTACTTCATTATAACTTTGTAAAAAAAAAAATTTGGTTTGTATTTTTCCCCTTTATTTGATTTAAAAACCTAGCTAGCTAACGTCAAAGAACCTAATCGACATTTACTGTCAGCTAGCATCAGATCATTTAGCATTAGCTATCTAAACGTAACCATGGGAACAGCCTTTATTAGTGTACGAGTCTCTCAGATTGCATTGTATAACTGTAACCAAGAAAACATTATTGTACATCACAAACCAGTCGTGTTATATTAGCTAGCTAAATGTAAACGTTCTTTGCTAATCCGAAAAACCATTCTGACTGATCTCCATTAGCTTGCTAAATATTACTATGGGAACAACATTTATTAATCCCTGAACTATACTGATTGTGCTGCATTGGCTAGCTGAATGTAAACATGGGAGCGACTTTTGCTAATCCATGAAATATTCGGATTGAAACTATCTACGATCGTGTCATGGTGCGTTATCTTAGCTAGCTAACTGTAACCATGAGAACCATTTTGCTAATCGCTGACCTGTGTAGAACTGTGCTACATGAGCTAGCTAAATGTAACCATGGAAATAGCTTAGGCTAGTTTACAACCCTGTCAGGTTGCATTATAGCTAGCTAAATGTAACCACTTCAGCTACTTGAACTTCCACCAGCCAGATGCACACCTTTTATTTTAATTTATAGCCTAAACATGCCTAAATGTGAGATCTAAAATGCTTTGCAAATGTTGATGCCTCACTTCCTGCACATTCAGGGGTTTATTTTGGGGAGAGGGGTTAAAATCCAGTTATTGTGGTGTTCATACGCCATTAGATCCTTTTAAAAAATAGGTCCACCTCTGAAATATTTACTGCTCCATTTCTACACACACTCTTAACAGAAAAGTTTATAAAAACGTTCTATGGAAAAATAAAAATAGCATCTGCTCCTCGACTTGTATTATAAAGGATTCGATGTGAAATGTGAATTTTTTTGCTTGTTTGTTTGTTTTTTGGCTCAGTGCAGGGGCACGACTTTAAATTCTGTCCATATTTCCACACCCAGGAGACACAGTGGAGTGAGATTGGCGTGTTGAGTGAAAACGCTGGAGTTTCCCTTTAATAGGCTTTAAAGGATTTGCTGCTCTCGTTGGTAAATGAAGCTATGTAACGTTCTTACGTCTCTTATTACACCAGTGTTTCTAATCGTCTGTCTCTGTCCTGTTTTGTTATAAAGCTGTTATAATTGCTTCCTGAGTTAACATGTACGCTCGTTGTTTTTAAATCGTACCGTAAGAAAATGAGGTAGCTGACGAGGACCTCCTCGGACGAGGCACTCGAGGATCTGTGATGCGTTCAGAGGCGAGTTTCATCCTCCAATTCTTCAGTCATCACCGGTCTGTTTGTGGCTCATGGATGCGTCTCTGTTCCGATGCCCGCTGCAGGAGGCTGTCTTGTGGTTCCGTGTGTGTGTGTGTGTGTGTGTGAAGGAAAGAGGGCGTGGTCAGGTCACCGTGGTGATGGCAGGTTGAAGCTGCTCGGTCGTCTAGGCTCAGGGTCGATGGCAGAATGTTTCATCGCTTTTTTATTAGAAGAATATTAAGATGGCTCAGTGCATAAGGAAAACAAAAACTACCTGTAGACTGTGTGTGTGTGAATGTGTGTGTGTGTGTGCGCGCGCGTGTGTGTGTGTGTGTTCGTGTGCGTGTGCGCGTAGCAGGACTGTTAAGCACTTATCTATTCTCTATGTATATTGATGATAGTTCAGTTTGGGCGTGACAAACTGTGTGTGTGTGTGTGTGTGTGTGTGTGTGTGTGTGTGTGTGTTTGTGTGTGTGTGTGTGTGTGTCTGAAAGATAAAGAGTGATATTTTATATCCCAGTCCAGAGTTATTTGAAAAATATAATTTAGTCCAGGCACTTAAAAATGTAACCTTCAAATTTTGATCCATGAATGTTGGTTTAAATTAATGAACTTTTATTTTTATTTATTCTCATTTATTCATATTTCAGTCGTATTTAAACACAGGGCTGCACAGATCATTCTGTTTTAAGCGTATTCACAAATTGTAGTCTTGATTTGTAAAAGACGATCGTGGTGAGGTCGGTGAGATCACGGTGTCCTCGTTTCGTACGGACGCTGCTGCGTTCACTTGCTTCTCAAGTGTGTGTGATTTAAAAAGTTTGGAAAGTTGGATTTATTTTCTGTTTTGGTGTCTTTCTAACAAAAAAAATGTAAAAAGGTCTGCATCAGGGTCTAATCTAGAAGTCTAATCATAGCTGTAGCCTAATCAGCGACGATTTAAGGACAAGTTTCTTTATAAATTAAAGAATTATCGAATGTTAAACACTGAAACGGTCAATGTTAAAATTTGTATAAGTAACACACTCATAATGATTGTTGATGCTTCAGTTTGTATTAAAATCTAAACTGATGTTCCAGTTCAGTTACTGAAGGCACAAACTCATAGTAACACACATTTAATTCTTGAATGCAGCATTAATCACAAGTTCCCGCGCTTAGGTTTTGACATATATTTAACCTGTTGACCAATCACAGCGCACTCTGTGGACACGGAGCACTTTCATTGGTCTACATGGACAACACTAAAGCGCGCAGGATCCGATTAGTGCTAAATAGATTAACACTCGATTAACGTGACTAATTAACACTTGTAAACACAGGAAGGGAATTTTCTGGAATATTTGTATCACCAGGATCTGGTTTGGAAATTTGTAAGGAATTGTTTTAAAAAAAAATGTGTTTATAAGGCTTTAAAAATTAACCATTCAAACCATCCACCATGCAAAGTATTTTTCAAACCGCATTTTACATGGAATTAGTCCAGTTTACAGGGTTACACGGCCGGAGCGCTTCAGCCAATCATCTGTCAGGAAAAGGGTCACGTACGGGACGGCGCTGTGTGGAGTGAAGCCCCCTTTAGGAAATCTTTTTGTAAGAGTTTATATTTTCAAAACATCTTTTTAATCGAATCATTAGACAGTTTTTCGTGTTATTTAGCAGAAATGAAATTTGATGCAATAACTTTAAGAACCAAATGTGTCAGGACCGTGTTCTCCACCAGGGGGCAGTGTGTTTACACTTTTAGGAAAGAAAATAAACCAGTTTCTCTTCCAGGTTCCAGCTTTGTGGAAAGGTTTTGCTCCAAACTTTCTCTGAGACAAAAAAAACAAACAAATAAGTAAAAATAAAAGTCTCGTCTAAAAGTGTACAATAAGGAAGGGGGTGAGAAAAGGCCGTTTTCTGCCGGTTTAAAATGATAAAAGAAAAAAAAAAGTGCAATAAAATTGTGATTAAATTGGCGGAATAATTATAGATCAGTAATCAGCATTAAGCCAAATAATCGTAATGATCACTTTAGCTCTTTACTGTGCAGCCCTCGCTATAGCCCTTACCTCAGACTTTGGTAGATTGGAGAGTGGGTGTGTGTGTGGGGGGGTTGTCTGTGGGTGTGTGTGTGTGTGTGTGTGTTGGGGGTTTAGAGGACTAGTTTATTAGTAATCGCCCTTCTTTCCTAACAGACATCAAAGTCCAGTGTTTTTTTTGTTTTGTTTCCTAATCTCTCTAAACTGTAGAAATCCTTCATCGATTCTGATTTGCCTGCGTTAGCTAGCTAAGTGTAAACATCTGAGCGAATATTTATAACCCATGAAATATTCCGTTCACACTGTGTTAGCTAGCTAGTTGTAAACGTCGTCCGATTTTGGTAATGGACAAACTATTCATATTGCGTTACGTTTACTGGCCAAGTGTGAACACGGGAACGAGGTTGCTAACTCTTTAACTTGCTCTGTGTTAGCTAGTTAACTGTAACCATAGAAACAGCTGGTAGTAGAAGTGTATCTGCAGTGTGTGTGTGTGTGTGTGTGTGTGTGTGTGTGTGTGTGTGTGTGTGTAAGAGAGAGAGAGAGAACAGCAATCTTGTTTATGCATGATGCGCAGATGCTGAATAAAGGTTTGATAAAGGTTTTAATTTAATAAAATTATTCAGATTTGAAGGAAAATCATCCCAAATCTGCACATTTACGGGAATTAGATTCTAAGTGTAGTTTTTTTGTGTAGTGAAGTGATGTCGAGTCTCTCTCACACACACACACGCACACACACACACACACACACACACACTGCAGGTACGGCTGAGAGAGATTGCGATTAAAAAGCAACTCTGGAATGTTCCCTTAACTCGTGTTTTCTTGCTCTTGTGTTGTCATCGTCTAAAAGCTGCTCGTTTCTGTGTGTAGTTTAATGTTTTTCACTTGAACTGGAAATCTTTCTGTTAAACATTTCAGCAGGAGTTTTTACAGTGAATGTTCAGTCTTTTTTACATTCTCTTGTTTTGGGGTTTTCAGTCAAAAAAAAAAAAAAAACCTCAAACAATCAACAACAAGGCTACACCAGCATCCGCTCATAAACACCAGGCTACTACGCAAAATGTATGAGGAGGAGGAGGATTTTGATTTTTGATATCGATGTTAGTCGGTTTATTTTATTTTATTTTATTTTATTTTTTTGAGTCCAAAGTGTAACCATGACAAGCTACCTCACTCGGCTACAGACGCATGTGATTTTTTTATATTTTTTATGATTGGTGTTTGTATTTATTGCCGTGCCGTGGCTCACACACGGGCGCCTCGAGTACCTCAGACTTTAATGTGTTTCCCACAGCGCAGCAGACTCGCCTTAACACAACATTACAGCTTTTATTATTAGATGATTATATTTCTCTTTGGGTTTTTTTTCTTTCTTTTTTTAATCATCAGCTTTCTTCCCAGTCACACGTTAGACACAGAACTCCAGCCGTGTGGGTCAAAGACGAAAACATTACTATTGTCACCTCATTCTAATTTCACTGGAGTTATTTGGCACGTAAAAGGAACAAATGAGATGAATTAGGGGAAAGGGGTAAAAAAAAACAGCAGCCTACGTTATCGTTCTAATTAACACTTAAAATCTGTATATTTGAGTAAGATAAATGAAAGAAGTTAATAATTAAAAGCAATAGCTAAGAATAGCTTTAGTTTCTTGTGGCCTTTTTATTTTTTAAATATTTAAATATCTTTTAAATATTTATTTTGTGTGTGTGTTAATTGTTAGAGTAGTAATTTATAAACCTATTAAAAGTACAAATGCATTTTTGTGCCTTTTTTCCCCTCCCACTTTATTTCATCTTTGACCCACACACACACACACACACACACACACACACCCGAAAGCTGTAGTGGGCGTGGTCACTCCTGTGACTGACAGTGTTCAGTAGCTGCTGGGATTGGTTGGCCCCTCCTCAGGCCACGCCCCCTCTCAATTCTGACTGTAAGTTGGATTTATTGCTGCTTTACAGAAACATTTATGATTTAAAAAAACACAGACATGAACATGATCACCTCACGAGTCGCACTCATTTCCCCTTTTAGCCGTGAAACTGTCGTCGATCTTTCACTGAGACTCCTCCAGTATCAACACAAACACCTCAGTCTGTCCTTACATTTATACTGGACACACACACACACACACACACACACACACACACACACACACACACACACACACATAGCTGCTAACATGTCAGTGCCTCAGATCACATTATAATGACAGTTTCACTCTTAAAAGGGGAAAACAGACTCACTCTTTGTGTTTTCTGATGGATTGTTTTACCTTTGGCCCTTGCGGGACTCCGTAGGGAAGCTGTCTGTGTTCCCAGGTTAAACGGTCGCATGCCTTCACACCAGGACCTCAGTTTATCATTCAGAATCAAACTGTAAATCAGAAATAAAGTTATTTCCTTTTTTTCTTCATTAGATATTGATTTCATGTAATGTTTTGTCTAATGTTTTACAAATCAAACAATAAATAATAATGTATATGATTAAAAATGTGTGGGGTTTTTATTGTTAGTAGATTAAAGGTGGCCAGTGGGTTTCTGGAGAATATTTTCTGAGGATTATTAATGTTTGTGTTGATACAGGAGTGTGTATTAAACAACCAAAGGTTTACACTGTTTTTGTTTTTAAGTATACACTGTGGCTAATGCATGTACTGATGCGCTTCAGGCTACTAGTCTCGTTCTTTGCAGATTAAAGGTGCAGTCTTTGATTTTGACAGTTCAAAAACATTAGTCCAAACATAGCCACGCCCCCAAAATATACTCATGTAATATTGTATCATTTTATATCATGTTATCTTATGCTATGCTAGCTTAGCCGTGTTCTGCGTTGTTTGTATTTGAGCTGAGTCTCTTTTCTCCTGTTTTTTCAGACCAGCCTGTTTTTCAAGCTCTTTGATACGGTTCTGCTACCAGAATGAGTAAATTACTGAGTGTCACATTACAGAACATAATTTTATTTATTTGCATTGCGCTTTTAACAACAAACATCATCACAAAGCATATTATGTATGTTACTGTTTTCAGTTTAAATTGTAGCCACCTGTGAGCGTTCGTACACTCATGCTAGTAGATTAGATAGCATTAGCATGCCTTACTTTAATAATCAAAATGACTTTAATAAAAAATAAGAGCTTTAGCGAGCTACATTAGTTGGATGGTGGATATGTTCGATTCTTTCCGAGGGATTCAGTCCAGCTGTGTGGGTTTGGTTTCACTACGTCAGAATCTAGCTAATCAACAGGAGTCACTTTCACTCACCTGGCATCACCTGTTCTTTTTCTCATCCAGCTCTTGCTGAGTTTTATGTTTAAGACACTTTTTTTTTTTTGCTTTGATCATTAATCAGTAAATAAGTCCAGAAGGCTGTAGTCTGGTCGTTACCATGACTACGCTTACATCACGTAGTATCACCTGGTAGCAGATGTTGGTACCGTAACCTTTTATTATAGGAATATAAATGTAAATGAGCGCGGTATCAGAACGGCACCAGTATCAGTACCATTAAAGCCCAGTTTTTATCCACTATATAATGCAGTGCATTGTGGGTTTGGGTTCATTTTATATGAGTGTAAAGTAGCAATGAGCTCCATTATGTGTTCATACATTACAACATGGCTCCATAGTTTCCCAGATCATCTCACTACAGACAGGTGGGTGTGTCCTTAGAGCACACGTGACCTCAAAGCCACGCCCTTTACACATTTCTGAGTGTCTGAGCAAGTCGTCCTCCGAGATCAGTACCCTGTTCCTGTCAGATTAGGTCATGTGATGTATTAGCAAGCTTTAGCAATAGCATTAGTTCAAGCTGGTTATCAAAATCTTTTTAAATGCTAATGTGTATATTTATGAGTTTATTAAAATATTATTTGTATTTGTACTGATATTTTCTGTTACATGATGTGTACTTTCCATCTTTGCACATTTCAGGTAGGTTTGCCTTATTAATGTTACAGCCTGACCAACACACACACACATTCCTCAGCTTGCCCTGATCAACAATATTGCATCGCCATGGTAACCTGCTCATTTATTATGAAATGTTGAACATTGTTTTAAGGATTAGAATAAGAAAGTTAAATAAGTAAATAAAAAGTTTTAGGACATATCGTGGAGTGTAGCTTTAATGTAAACCAGCCCCCTCCGAAAGTATTGGAACAGCAGGGCCAGTGAATAGTTTTTGCTGAGCGCTGAAGACGTCCGAGTGTGAGACGAGAGATCAGAGTTTCAGCTTTTATTCCCTGGTATTTATATCTAGACATGTTAAACATCATAAAACACATTTTGTATCAAACCTCCCAGTTTTTCAGCAATCCTTTTGGAGAGCTCTGTGTCTATATGATGTAGTGAATTATAAATAATTGTTGCTGTAATTAAAAATGTCTGCAGTTAAAGTGTAGTCACATTAAATCATAGTAATTAGAGGGATAACCTGGTGATCAGAGCGACTGTAAAATTATAACACGCAGTATTATTGTAACAAAAACAAATATGATGATGCACCAAATGTAAAAAGTTCTAATGAATAAAATGTGGAAATATAAAATTTACATCAAATGAAGTCTGTAAAAAAATGTCTGTTAAAAATAACAAATAATGTTTTAGTAAAATGTTTTTTTGTTTTGTTTTTTTTTACGGTATTTTACAGTTAGATTTTTTCCACATGTAATCATGTTTATTTCTGGAATGACTTAAACGTCCATTTTAATACTTTTTTTTTTGCAGCGATGAATGTCAAAAGCTCAGAAATGTTCATTTATCTAATTAATAAAATTTTTGTCTGTAAAAATTGATTCATGGATAACAAAAGTTAAAAATGTTTTTTTTTTTTTTTTTTTAAAAACCAAAAAACCCAGTGTTCTACAGCATGTTCTGTAATGTCTTTTTCTAACCAGTGAGATTGTTTACTGCTGAATTTACGCCACGTCTCTGGACAAGCCACAGGTTCTCCAACACCACACTGTGTGTTTTACTTTTCATGGGAAAAAACAACCTTAACCTTTTCAGATAAAAATCTGAAAATATGTTCAACTTTAGGACAGTAGGACTTAAAAAGACTTATAAACGGTATTTTAGACAAATCAAACCTTTAGCTGGAAGTTTTATCAGCTAATTTTCTTAAAACTGAGTGAACTGATAGAAGAAATTAATCTAATATATATGTAAGAATAATATCTCATTTTTAATACTCCTTTAAAGTCACTTCTAATTTAGTTTAATTCGAAGTGATGATACACCAAATGTAAAATTTATTTAATTAATAAAATGTTTAAACTTTTCAGCTCCTCCATCACACACTGAGTCAGAAGCGTTTTAGCCCCATAATGATTTATTATTTATTATTTTTAGTTCCAGCTGTGCAGTACTGACTTTACACCTTGGTTGTGTTGGAGAATGATGCACACATTTGAACATATTTTTACATTTCCTTGTTCTTTATTCTTTTTTCTATCCCTGTATCTATTGTTCCACATTTATTTATTTTCCTTATAATTTTTCTATGCTTATATTTATTTCTAATCTACAACGTGAGCGACTGTAACGCGAGCGAATTACCCTCGATGAGCTATTTCATATTCTACTTTTATAGGCCGATTTCATTTAAGTGTAAATCTCACTGTTACAACAGTAATATAAATATTTTATCCTAATAGAAATATTAATGTGAATAAGCAGCAGTTCATTTTAAAAGCATGAAAAAGAGAACAATAAGATATGAATAAGATGAATATTCGTGGGGTTGTGTGTTACAGACAGTGTCCACACTGAGCTTGTTTCAGGGGTCCAAGCACTTTTCAGGAAACATTCACACAGCCACCTGCTAAACCTGACGTGCGTCCTAGTAAATAGTGAAATAGGTTATTTCTAACCAAACCTCGCTGTCACATGAGATGCTCACTTCCTGTGCGTTTCTTCATAGTAACTTGAACTGAGGGAATTTATTCAAGCTCTTATTTATCATTTTGCTCTAAAATAATCACACTGTACTTCAGAATTTCCACCATTCAGTAACATGGTTAATATGTACGTCTTAAAAGACGACAAAGGAAATGTAACTCGGACGGTACGCCTCTGGAACACAGCTTATATTATACGTATATCCTGTCTGACTGGACATGTAGGTAAAGATGGTGTTATATCCTGTGTGAAAGGAGGTTTGGTGTTTTCTCTTTTATAAAGAGGTTCCAGGAAGCACTCGTTCCTTTCTATCGTCTCAACGTGCAGAAGAATAAAAATATAGGCGTTATTTAAATGGACGAGTCGGAGAAGCAACGCTTACTGGGGTTCAAGTTATTGGGTTACTAAGTACAGCTACAGACATGACCAAGTGCCTATAATAAAGGACAAAACGTTTACAGTCATGGGGCATGTCGATAAAGGTGGTTCTACATGTTACTGAATTTTAGGGTGTACTTATTTTTTCACACCTGGATTCTGAAGGTTTACTTTTTTCATGTGACTACATGTTGAAATCTGTTGTGTTTATATGTTTCGTTGTGACCTGAGATTATGTGTTTGTTTACAGAAGTCGTGAAACACCACACAATCGTTACTTAGGCCCTGATAAATAAAAACATAAACTTGAAAAAGGGTGTAATTTCCTGATCCCGTGACTGCAGTTCCTACTAAACAGTTGGTGTGGTTTTTTGTCATCTGTGGCTGGGAGACGAGAAGAGAGAAAAGTGGCGCACACGTGTCCAGAAAACCCATCTGAGCAGCACTAACACGTGACCTGCAGGCAGCTGGTTTTTTCAGAACTCATGTTCTCATGTTTTATGTTATTAAAGTAAAAATAATAACAAAAAAACCCACACAGTTACTAAGGGTGTCAGAAAATATCAAAACACTTGAGTATCCCGATATTATGTTTTGCAATATTGTACTGATTTTCGAAACATGAAATCGATTTTTAATTAATAGTTTACATGCAAAGATTCCCGTCAGACAGCGGTTCACTTTGTGTTGTGCTTAAACCTCCGACCACCAGATGGCAGTGTTGTAATCTAATCTTAACTCTAGTTAATAAGCTCTGGTGAGACAGGAAGTAGCGTAAGGGCGCACGGCTAACAATAGCGTTAATGTTAATTCCTTTGTTCAGATTATGACGTTACGGCTCTGATGCTAGTAAAAAAAACTTTTTTTGCTCAGATTTTATGCATATAGTGGTGTGTTTTTATACTATGACCGTTTTCCTAAAATTAGATTTAAAAAATTGCTATATATTGCCTTACTCACAGTATCACAATATATCGCAGTATATCGTTGTAACCCCATATCATGATATGCATCACGTTGCCAGATTCTTGCCAATAAACAACCCTAACAGTCACCAAGATGCTAAAACAAAATGCTAAATGCTGGTGTGGTCTGAAATGAGCAGGAAGTAGAAATGTCAGTGTGTCACTGTCAAGTTGTGTAGGTGGAGGCCGGAGGTGATGTTTACTGGAATACACACCAGACACTTTCTCTGTGGTGGGTAATTGTGTGTGTGTGTGTGTGTGTGTGTGTGTGTGTGTGTGTGTGTGTGTGTGTGTGTGTGTGTGTGTGTGTGTG
>JAQQZX010000037.1:716987-745408 GCA_030068355.1 Notoglanidium maculatum
GCTTTATAGGGACACGTGCAGGCTTTATAGTGAGACGTGCAGGCCTTATAGGGAGACGTGCAGGCTTTATAGTGAGATGTGCAGGCTTCATATGGAGACGTGTAGGCTTTATAGGGAGACGTGCAGGCTTTATAGTGAGATGTGCAGGCTTCATATGGAGACGTGTAGGCTTTATAGGGAGACGTGCAGGCTTTATAGTGAGATGTGCAGGCCTTGTAGTGAAACGTGCAGACTTTATCGTGAGATGTGGAGGCCTTATAGTGAGACGCAATTCATAAATGGGTAATGCAATATTTTTTTAAACACCTTGAATTAATGCTGGAAGTCTACACATCAATCACCTTTTGATGAATTTTTTCCAAATCCATTGTGGTGGTGTACAGAGGCAAAATTTAAAAAATTGTGTGACTGTTCCAAAACTTTTGGACAGGACTACATATAGTTAAATAAATAAAGTGTCATAAAGTATTAGTTATATTAACATTGAATATATGCTGTAATTGAGTGATGAAGATGGATTAAACATTTTTTTAAAACAGGGGTCGCACAACTTTCTATTGTTGACTATTGTGTCAGTCATGTTCATTCCCAATTTACTGATTGGCAGTAGGTTACAAGGTTCTACCCCTTTGAGAGATCGACCAATCATCATTAGCAGAAGCCGTGAAACCAGGCAGGACAAACAAAAAGCACATTGTCGAATAAACGTCAAGATGTTTTTTTGGTACAAAACGCACCCACCCACACTCCATCCACTCCCACTGAAACATGAAGTGAGTCTGCCTTAACAGCCTGCTGTCCTATGAACGTTCATCTTTCTTCTCATTAAAACAGTGAGTACACAAACACCTAACAGACATTAATAGATGCACAGACTTCAATGGGTGTCTGTTAGCTCTTTGTCTGGGCTTTAAAGGAGATTTTCCTGCACACTTTACTGCTCACCAGTCTAATTCATTGTTATTCATATAAGGCTTTTAACAATGGACATTGTCACAGAGCAGCTTTACAGAAATATATAAATTCCAGTTATACATTTTAAACATTTTATCACGTCCAGGCAAGTCGAAGTTGTCGAAACCTCAAGTACAGCGGCATGCACTGATAGAAGGAGTCAATGGTCTTACCAGGGGATGGGTTGGAGGTGGAAGTGAAGCTTTGCAGGAGCGGAGCAGAGCTCAAGGCGTGTGCTATACTGTAGTAGTGGCGGGTTGTCGTACGAGTGGAAGATGTGCGTGGTAGCAGTAGAGCAGAGAAAGAGCAGTCCATAGCGGGCTGGTACAGAGTAGAAGACGCGTGCCGTGGCACGAGCAGAGAGGGAGCGTGGAGTGAGCGTGATGCAGTAAATACAACAGGAGATCAAACACGGAAATGAAACGCACACACACAATGATGGAAATAAAACCGAGCGTTGGAATAGGCGCTTAAACAAACCTTAGCCAGGAACAGCTGATCAGAGGAATCCAGGGTGAAAACGCTTGTAGAAAAGCATGAGGCTCGTAGCATAAGCCATAACCGACATCATGAAACAGCAACGAGTGGTCCGGGACTTCCATGTTTATATCCCGTGACCTGGAAGCGGGGCTTTGAGCGGGGCCGATGTTGTTGTTGGCGCGTCCGATCGCATTGCTGTAGTAATGGGAGGCGCGTCTGCTCGTGTAGTTGTTCTCGTTGTGACAGCGGGAAGCAGAATCCCCCCTCGAAGGCCCAGCCAAACAGGCCTGGAGTTGTAAAATTCCTGAGTGAGGGCAGGGTCCCCAGGACCATTCCTCAGGGCAGTAGCCCTCCCAATCAACTAGGAACTCATAACCCCTCCCATGGCGACAGACATCCAGCAACTTTCTAACAGTGTAGGCTGGCTCCCTGCCAACGTCCCGAGGAGGCGGGGGTTCGGTGAAGGGCGTGGACAATGGGGAGGAGAAGGCCTTACAAAGGAGTGAGACGTGGAACACTGGCTGGTGCGGAGGCTTCGTGGAACGACCAGCTGGTATGAGGCGGGGTTAATTCGATGGACCACCTTGAACGGACCCACATAACGAGAACCCAGCTTGCGATTGTCCGTCGTCCCTTGGAGCCCCTTAATGGATACGTGTACCCGGTCTCCGGAGTCTCTGGAGTCGATTGATGGTGGTGTTGATGGAGGAGATGGGACCGGGGACCCCGTCATTGGGAAACTAGGAAGGGGCGACACCTGTGACAGCCTCAAATGGTGACATAACGGTAGAAGAAGTGTAAAGCTGGTTGTGGGCTAGTTCCGGCAAGAGGAGATGCCTGGACCATGTAGAGGGGTGAGAGTAGCAGTAACACTTGAGATATTTAACGAGTTCCTTATTGATAATAAGGAATTTTATTGATAAAAGGATTGTTTGTCCATTGGATTGAGGGTGGTATCCGGACGTGAGACTAACGTCCACCCCCAACTGTCTCCAGAATATACACCAGAACTGGGCGATGAACTGGGGACCTCAGTCAGTTAATAGATCCATAGGAGGACCATGGTATCTTACAACCTCTCTGATAATCATGTTGGCCGTCTGCTGAGCCATGGGATATGCCGAGAGGGCGATGAAACTAGCGGTCTTGGTAAATCGATCAACTACCACCAAGATGATGGTGTGTCTCTGGGAGCGAGGGAGTCCTGATATGAAATCAAGGGAGATGTGAGACCAAGGGCGTCGAGGGATAGGAAGAGGTTGGAGGAGACCCTGAGGGCATCGGTTCTCTGTTTTGTTAAGGGCGCAGACAGGTCAGGCTTGGACATAGACTCGTATGTCCTCCTTGATGGAGGGCCACCAGAAGTGGCGTTGTACCAGTTCTAAGGTGCGTAGGTGCCCTGGGTGGCCGGCCAGACTCTCATCGTGACCCCATCGAAGGACATGGGGGCGGAGAGTGGTAGGCACAAATGTAGTGTTAGGGGGTGCATCACCCAGAGGTGGTTCGGAATCATGGGCTCGACGAATATCCTTCAGGAGGGACCATCGGACCTGACGAACTACACACTTCTTATCTAAGATAGTAGATGGGGGAGCAGGATTGTCGTCAGGTGAGTGGAGACGGGAGAGAGCATCGGGTTTACCGTTCTTTGATCCCGGCCGATAGGAAATGGTGAACCTAAACCTAGTGAAAATTAAGGCCCATCTGGCTTGTTGGGTATTGAGACATCGGGCTTCACGGAGATACTCAAGGTTTTTATGGTTCATCCAAATGAGGAACGGATGGCCCCTTCCAACCTGTGGCGTCATTCTTCCAAGCCAATTTGACAGATAGTAGTTTCGATCCCCTACATCGTACCTCTGTTCCGTGGGGCTGAGTTTCCTGGAGATGTATGCGCAGGGGTGGAGTTTGCTATCCAAGGCAGATGTTTGAGACAGAATGGCCCCAACTCCATTGCACGAGGCGTCCACCTCCACGACAAAAGGTCTCATGGGATCCAGATGAGTAAGGATGGGAGCGTTAACAAACCGAGCCTTGAGGGTGTCCAAAGCTTCCTGAGCATCCTTAGTCCAGAGAAACGTTCCGGGCTTACCACGGAGCAGGGACGTGAGGGCATAGGCCACTGTGCTGTAGTTCCTAATGAAGCGTCAATAGAAGTTGGCGAAACCCAGAAAGCGTTGGAGTTGTTTGATGGTCCTAGGAAGGGGCCATTGGGTGATGGTGGTAGTCTTAAATGGGTCCATGGACATCCCTTAGGGGGTGATGATGAATCTGAGAAAGGGCATGGTAGTGGTGTGGAATTCACTTTTTTCCAATTTAATGAATAGGCTGTGCTGGAGAAGACGCTGACGATGAGTTTTGAGGTAGGTGGAGAAGATGAGGATGTCATCCAGGTAAATGAATACAAAGTGACCCAAGAAGTCCCAAAGGACGTCATTCACTAAAGCTTGGAAGTATTTGGGTATTTGTTTTTGATGGTGATCTGATTTAATTTTCTGTAGTCAATGCATGGACAGAGTGAGCCATCCTTCTTGCCTACGAAGAAGAAAGGGACAGCAGCAGGAGATGTGGAGGGTCTGATCAGGCCATGGGAGGGGGCCTCTGAAGTGTATTCCTCCATGGCATGAGTTTCTGGTATAGATAGGGAGTAGAGGTAAGAGATCGATGGCGAAATCATATTCCCTGTGAGGAGGTAGAGAGGAGGTGCGGCTTTTGCTAAACACCTGGGCCAGGTTATGATATTCAGGAGGTACCAAAGTCATATCAGGAGTGTCCCTCCCAACGCATGTACTCGCTGTAAGAGCGGGGGCAGAGTTAGTGATGGAGGTGGGTGAATCTTGGATCTTCCCGTAGATTATCGATACAGGATTGGCCTCAGTTGGATAGCTTACTCTTGGTCCAATCCAACTGGGTTTGATGGGTGGCCAACCAGGGGTAGCCCAATACAATGGGTTCATTGGGTAAGTCCATTAGAAAAAATGTACAGTGCTCGTGGTGATTGTTGAGAGTTAGGAAATACAATGGTTCCGTGAGTTCGTCTAATTTGCCCTTACCGAGGGGTCGCCCATCTAGAGCGGTGACAGAACGTGACAACGGGCAGGTACGATGAGGTATATGGAGACGCTTGACCAGGGATCGGTCGATGAGATTGACTGCGGATCCAGAATCAATGAGAGCTTTGAATAGGAGTGGAGAATTAGGATTGGAGGACCAAGTGGGAGAGATGGGAACTTCACATCGGTCCGCGGGGCCTTGGAACAGTGCGACGCCTATCAGTGCTGCCCCTTGGCCTGATAGACGTTGAAGTTTCCCGTTTTGGGATTCCTTGGTCGGACGGGGCACAACTGGATAAGGTGACCAGGTTGTCCAAAGTATAAAGATAGCCCTTCCAGGAAGCGTCGATCAGTGCAGTGTAGATAAGATGGGGTGATCAAATCTCAAAACTAAAGGCCATTTTTAAATTACACGATAATCGAAACAAAGAGAAGCTAGCAAAACATATTTACTCATACATTGCCTGTTGGATACTTCGACCACGAAGAGTCCAGCGCTCAGCCTTTATTCGAGTGGCAGCCACAAGGGCAGAAACATGGTCGCTCCATTGCGAGATTGCACCATTGAAGAACAACGTGCCCTTGTGCGCTAGGGTGAACCCTAACCCTAACATTCTTTTGGGACATGAAGGGGCCTATTCTGGCGCATTTCCAAGCGCATGGGCAAACAGCGAACAGTGCAAATTACTAACCACTGCTGCAAAATGAGCTTTAACTGACAAGTCGCAGGAAAAGAAGATTCATGATGACCTCATACATCAGCAGTGACAGTAGGGACAGTGCAGCAGCTTGGGTTCGAACATCTTCCACATCCACCTTACAGCCCAGATCTGGAAGCGTGCTTCCAGAGCGGCCCAAAAACAACTTCTCTGCAGGAACACAGAAGATACTTGAACGATACAACAAATGCATCGTTTTCCATAGGGACTATGTGGAAAAGTGATATGAACTATTCTCAAAGTTACTTCTATTAAAGCCATTAAATGTATTTTACCTTTGATTTTTTGATTCTCCCTCATAGTAAGGACTATTGCTGGTGCATTCTGAACTAACTGGAAACTATGTATATCGGCCTAATGAAAGTAATTCTGTTGTGTACATAATTCAAAATGCATTTTTTATGTACATTTATAGTTGCATGACTATTTTTCTACTATTTACAATATATTCATTCATTTCTGTTTGAATGATGACATTTGTCTTTTTATCGAGGGGTGGGTAGAATACCAATAATAAAACCGATAATATTGGTTATGGGAAATAGCTTTTTTCTATCAATATCGGTGCCAAAAATCTCTTATTAGTTGGGTCTTAGTATTGATGCTTCTTGGTAGTTGTGTATTGTGATATTCGCGATGCTCTGCCTTCTGATCTGTTTAATGTTTAGACTCTTTCACAAAGCAGTGTATTTTTAGGTCCGGCGCTCAGATGGCAGATGCTGCAATTGGTTTGTAGAATGCCTCTTCAGCTGCTGCAGTCAGATGTACAGCTCTGCATTCTGATTGGTCAGAACCTATTGGTTAATTCTCTATAACAGCAGCTCTGACAGTAGTGCAGGTTTATATTAATGGCCTTGTTCTGATATGTTATCCTTTCTATAGTAACAGCCCATTCACAGAGACGAAATAAATGGAAAATAACACTAGAATCCACAGTGTGATGTTTGTGTGCAGTGTTATAGCTGAATGCTGTAACAGGATTTAGAGTAAAAAGGAGAAGAATGGCGAAGATCTGCACTGAGCACTCGTACCCGTCTCATCACCGGCTCTCGGTCCGGGCCTCGGACGACGAACTGGACCAAATCGATAAAGGCACCATCAGGTTGGACCTCACCTTGACTATTACTGTTTATTCTGCTTTCATCTCATTTTTTCTATTCTTTCTGACATGCAGACCTTTTATTTAAACAACCCAAATAGCAAGATCTCTCAGATGTGAAGCAAGAAACTAAACTGAAAGGTGTTTTTCTGCCACAGTGCTTTTTTTACACACAACCAACAAAACACCTGCTTCTAGTTTAGGCTACCTTAATGTGAATGACAGCACCACAAAAAAAAAAAAAAAAAAAAAATAGAAAAGGTCCTTTTGATTAGCCACTTGCTGTTTTGTTGTCCATTTGGACACAGAAATGTTCAAATGGAAGATAATAAGGTGAGATAGCAATACAATTCCCACCTGCAGTTAGTTCAGAAGAAGAACTTATGTGTGGTTTCATCTTATCCTCTAATATACAACCTCTCATTACATGTGGCATTAGAGGCATTAGGAAGAAAAACAAACTCTGAAGGAAGGAAGCAGAGATTGTTGGTGTCTCTGGTAGTCTGTCTCTGCCAGTACAATTAGCTCGCTTTGCTAATCTGATCCGAGAATGAATCTAATACAAAGCCAAGCATGTAACATGTAACCCAAGTTTTACACTGATTAGTGCATTATTTAAGTTGTGTTTAACTAGTTTAGAAAAGGTGCGTATAAAGCTACTACAATTTCTAATCAGAACTAAAAAAAAAACACAAAACGAAAAACCTTGACAGGCCACACCCACAAGAGACAAGCAACACAAGCTTGGTGTTTATCTTGAACATGAGACCTGATTGGTTGAGAGGTTTAAAAAATCTGAAAACTGGTACTAGTGAAAGTAACAGATCCAGTAAGTGCAGTGTTTTTTGTTTTTCAGAGTGTTTAATATAGTGTTTATTCATCTGTACATCTCAGGACGCACTCGATATGCGATGACGCCATCTCTGACATGAACAGAGTAATGTCCAGTCAGCTCCAGGAGTCTCGCAGGAGCTCGTTCACAGGAGCAGGGGCCATGGCCAGGTAACACACACACACACAACGTTTACTAGGTATGTCAAATTCCTTTCACAAACACATTAAAATTTTCAATTATTTAAAATCTTTAACAGTATTTTGAATATTTTCATATTTAATGAATATTTAATAACTTCCACTTCACTAGATATGCTCATTACATAGGGCTAACAGCTCTACGACCTACACATCGTCGTCCTCTAGTGCGGTGATTCCCAAACCTGGGCCTAAAGTATCTCTGTTATCACTTTAATTATATAATGCACGTGTAATGTGTTACATCACTTCAGAAGAAGAAGAGTGTGTGAGATCAGATCAGACAAACCTGGATTGGGAAAACACTGTTTTATAGAAAATATTTACAGAAATTCACTGTGTGAAATGCACAACCTTCTCTCACACACACATACACGATATATAATCGTGAATTAACAATGGAAGAGATTTTAAAGGTCCACTATGTGATTGGTTTCTTCCCTTTAAGTTCTGGATTCTGATTGGTCGGAATATCTTTAAAAACGTGTGTTTTTAGCGTAATTGTGTCTCATCACACCACACCGACATTACCCGGGTTTTCTAATTTAAAAATTGCAAACTAAAAAAAGGAGTAAAGGAAAAAGGTGAATTTCGGAAAAACTCTCAAATATCACAAAAAAGTTTTTATTCTTGCATGAAGTGTTTTTTCAGATGATTCAATAATGCAATATTTTTCTAAATTGAAATGGGACACATTTTTTCCATTTAAATCGCATGACATGACGAAGGATAAATAGAAACGTTACCTTTTTTGAAAAAAGAGCGCTCTGAAAGAGCCATCGTGAGAAGAGAAAACCCAGCTTTAATAACATAACATCACAGACTGGAAACAAAGACCATTCACAATTGTGTTTTGTCAAAATTTCTAAAATGGCACTTCTATTTTGGGCAACACTTCAACAGAAACCCGGCTACTGATTTATTTTTGGACATAATCTCAACAAACAAGCCCTGGAGCTTGTGTGAGATGTGCATTTGATGCAGAAAAGGAAGCTACATACTGTACCGAGAGAACTTGTTAGTGTCTGACCTGTCCCATTGTCCCAGGCTGTCCCACTTCCTGTTTATGTTGAGGAACTGGGCATCCCACAGGCTGCAGCCCGAGGTTGAGCGGCCCGACTCCTTCCTGGAGCGGTTCCGGGGTCCCGAGCTCAAAGACCTCTCCAGCCGCGGCAGCAATGCCCGCTCCTCGTTAGGTCACCCCGAGCAGCCTCACAAGAGGAAGTAAGTCACACTGTTGCCTCCGCAGGTCAAACAATACATAAAGACCAAATAACTACAGTCCGGTGTGAAGTCACATGACCTGAGTGGAGAAAAATGGGGACTTGATCCGTCCCTGTGCAGCTATAAATCTCTATAAACACCATCAGCATGATCCAGAGGGGCAGTATGTAGAGTTCCACTTAGACTTTATAACAGGGATTATTAGCTTATTAGTTAGAATTGTAAACAGTAGCAATAGATTTATAGTTTTATTATCAGCATTGATTTCATTAGAATTAGTAACACAGAATGATTCTTTCCTCTGAAGTCACTGGCCACTCACACGTTACAATATGAACAACTGCAACAACACAGACGAGTAAGTATTTTTAGCTGTTTTACATTCCTTATTATTGCAGGGGTTCTAGCAGTCTAGCTAGAAATGGATTAGAAACAGAAGTGTATAGCATACATGTGTAAAAGTGGTGAGCATTAAAATTTACTTTAATTATATTCCTGAGGCTGTATTCTCAAACAATCTTAAGTCCTGCTCCTAACAGGCTGATTACAATAAAATGGGCACTTTAGATTTAAGATGTCAAATATTTCAGTCTACAAGTAATTCACCAAACATTTTAGTAAAATTGGTTAAATTTTGTCCTAAATTTAAGTTTATTTTAAGTCAACATTTTTAGTAAAAAATACAAAAAATGTACATTTAAAGACTCCTAATTATTTAGACTAAAAAAAAAACAACAAAAAACTTATGTAAAAATGGGTGTTAAAAAAGGCCAGTCTATGCATTTTTAAAGATAAAATTGGTTGTTAATCCAAATTTCTAAACTCCTAATCATTTAATATAAAAGTAATTCACCAAACATTTTAATAAAACTCTGTACATTAGTCCTAATTTTAAGGCTCTAAAAATACAACACCAAATATTTAATAAAATGGTCACATTAGCTCTAATTTCAAGACTCCTAGTTCACCAGTCTGAAAATAATTCAGCAAGTATTTTAGTAAAAATTAGTTAGTCTAGGTTTTAAGACTTTAAGATTTTTTTAGACAAAGAGAAAAACAGCAAACATTGTAATAAAAATGGGTACAACAGTCCTAAATTTAAGACTGCTAATTTGTTTAGTACAAAATTGTTTGTCTAAAAGCCTTAAAATAAAAGTCTTGGTCTTGGTAGTCTTAGTCTAAAAATAAAACACCAAAGTTTAAGACTGTTAATATTTCAGTCTAGGCATGTTTAGCAAAACTAGATACACTAATCTTCATTTCAAGAACCTTGTTATTTTAAATGAAAAATACAACACCAAACATTTTAGCAAAAATGATCACATTAGTCTTAATTTCGAGAACCTAATTTCTCTGTTTAAAGGTAATTCACGAAGCATTTTCATAAAATTGGTCACGTTAGTCCTAATGATAAAACTTTTAATTGTTTTAGCCTAAAAATTAAAAACTTTTTAAGACTCTAGTACTAATTTTTCAGTAATTCACAAAGCACTTGAATACAAAAAAAGTACAAAAAAAACTTAAGTACAAATATCAGCACCTAGTGCTAAAACAGCCAGAGAGTCAAATCTGCATGTTATATTACTGCTAAGACAATTTTGGGGAATACAGCCAAAGTGTAAGTAGTAAAGGACATCTTGAATGTGTGTGCTAGTGCTGCCCCCTATAGGTGAATAAATCAGCACACCCTGGTAGAATAGGTCTTTAGCGGTCCCTAGTAGAAAACACCTTAATCTGTTAAACTGAATAAATCCAAAAATGTCACCTTTAGCAAAAAAGAGGAAACAAAGAAAGATGAGAAAAAAGTGGAAGAGAAAAAAGATGGAGACAAGAAGGATGAGATAAAAGATGAAAAGAAGGACGATAAGAAGGATAAGAAAGATGATAAAAAGACAGAAGAGCCTCAGTAAGTATGCAGCAGATACCAGGTAAATGTCTGGTAATATATATATATATAAGTATAAAATTATTTATATTATCTGTAATTATTTTTTGAATGTCTATTACATTTTATTTTAATTATTTTCTGTTCCTTCCTTTATGCTGTTTTTATTTGCATTATTTAATTTTATGTAAAACACTTTTAATGTAAGAAATGTAAAGATAAATATAAAGAAATTTATTATTAAAATCTCAAGATTTCATCAGGTCCATCTACCATATGGATCAAATTGTAGGTTTACAGTTACCTACTCTGGCACTACTGTGGGAAAGGGGGTGCCAATACTTTGTGCAGCATCACAGTCAGTAATTGTCCACCTCCACAGCATCCTGTATGATAGGTGGAGCTAATAAACTAGACACAAAGGGCTTAACTGATCACGCTGAATACAAATAAATTTGTTTATTGACTTGTACAAATAAATTTATTTATTTCTTCGCATGAGCACTTACTTGAAAAAAGAAATTTTGCTCTTAAGTTTGTGTAAATTTCCATATGAGGAAACTCACTAAAGTGAACCTCAATTGTGGGGTGACAAATCATAATTGTCAATGAATTAATGTGACTATATATACAGATTACGGTGTTAAGTAACATTTTGCAAAATTCAGTCGCTTGATATTGAAAGAAAGCGATTCACAAAGACTAGCTGTTAAGTCAGGGCAAATGTAATGCAGCCCCATAAAAGGAGGAGCAGTTAGCATGTGTCCATGGTAGCTGATGCGCTGCAGTGGCTGAGCTGCAATTAGTAGAAGATTTAGTGCATTTAGTTAAACGCCTCTTTCACCATTTATTTGCGATTTTGACATTTTGAGCTTTTTGTGGGCGTGGTTAAATATAAATTGTGTCATGAACATGCTTGGCAATTTAGGACCGATTGTTAATCATGACTCATTTGCTTTCAGCTCTAATGACCCTAGAATAAATGAATAAACGGATAAAATGATGCTCATATTTTTAGGAAAAAATCATGGATCATGGATCCAGCCACGGACACATACTATCGATGGCTAATGATAATAGCAGGGCCGGTGTTTTACAACCTGATGATGCTCATAACAAGGTCTGAACTTGACAAGGCTCATTTTGTAATTAATTTTGCATAATTAAATGGTGGTGGTAGGAGTTCTTACGGAATTCTTGTTTCTATAGATCGTGTTTTAATGAGCTTCAGGACTCGTATACGACTCTGTGGATGGTCCTGGACTTCTCATCAGATTTTATCTACTACATGGACACATTTGTGAGATCAAGAACAGGTAAAGTGACAATAATTAAAGTCATTAAATAGATCAAAATAAAAAATTTTCAAGAATGAAATTGAATTATTATCCGTGAATTATAGGTTTCCTAGAGCAAGGACTTCTGGTGAAAGACACTAAGAAGTTGATGGCGAATTACAGAAAAACAACGCAGTTTAAATACGACATCATCTCCATGCTCCCGACGGATATTTTCATGATCAAAGTGGGATACAACAACCCTGAACTGCGCTTCAACCGCCTCTTCAAAATGGCGCGTCTCTTCGAGTTCTTCGATCGAACTGAGACCAGAACTAACTATCCCAACATTTTCCGTATCAGCAATCTCGTACTTTACATCCTCGTCATCATCCACTGGAATGCCTGCATTTTTTTTGCCATTTCCAAAACCATCGGTTTCGGGACAGACACATGGGTGTATCCAAACATCAGCCATCCAGAATACGGGCGCCTGTCCAGGAAATACATCTACTGCCTGTACTGGTCCACACTCACGCTCACCACCATCGGAGAAACCCCGCCTCCAGTCAGAGATGTTGAGTACCTGTTTGTGGTTGCAGACTTCCTCATCGGGGTACTGATCTTCGCTACGATCGTCGGTAACGTGGGCGCGATGATCTCTAACATGAACGCGTCGCGCGCCGACTTCCAGGCCAAGATCGACTCCATCAAGCAGTATATGCAGTTCCGAAAAGTCACCAAAGATCTCGAGGCGAGAGTCATCAAGTGGTTCGATTACCTCTGGACGGAGAAGAAAACCTGCGATGAGAAAGAGGTGCTGAAGAACCTTCCGGACAAGCTTAAAGCAGAGATCGCTATTAACGTCCATCTGGACACACTGAAGAAGGTGCGGATCTTCCAGGATTGTGAAGCGGGACTGCTTATTGAACTGGTCCTAAAACTTCAGCCTCAAGTCTTCAGCCCTGGAGATTACATCTGCAAGAAGGGTGACATCGGACGAGAGATGTACATCATCAAAGAAGGGAAGCTTGCTGTGGTGGCAGATGACGGCGTCACGCAGTTTGTTGTGCTCAGTGACGGTGCGTACTTTGGAGAAATCAGCATCCTTGGGATCAAAGGGAGCAAGGCCGGGAACAGGAGAACCGCCAACATCCGCAGCGTGGGCTACTCCGACCTCTTCGCCCTCTCTAAAGACGACCTCATGGAGGCGTTGACCGAGTACCCCGAAGCCAAAAAGGCACTGGAGGAGAAGGGGAAATCTATCCTGAGGAAGGATAACCTTCTGGACGAGGCAGCGGCCAGCGCCGGGGCCGATCCCAAAGATCTGGAGGAGAAGATCTTACGATTGGAGAGCAACCTAGACGTAATGACCACCAAGTTCGCCAGACTAGTAGCAGAATACACGTCCTACCAGAGCAGGATCAAGCAGAGGCTCACCAACATGGAGAACAGAGTGAGGCTGCTGAGGGAGGAAGATCTCTCTGAGGTGGTGGCTGAAAAAAAGGAGGAGGAAAAGAAAACAAAATAGATTTTTGTTTTAGAACAATAGAACAAAAAAGTTTTCTGGAATAAAGGCAGTTTATTACACAAAGTTTTGTTTATACATTTTGGTTAAATGTAACTTTGTATATAAAACAAGTTGTTTTCAGTTTTATTTATATGAACGAACTGTAGATCTTTTAAGGTAAACTATGTTTCCCAAATTGTACAGCATGATAGATCATATTTGTCCTGTAATCTGTCCAAAGTGTGAACTTTATACGACTTTACTGAAGATCTTGTTTATTTGTAAAGATACACGCCAGTGTTTTTCAGCCTCCTCTGCATCTCTTTGCCCGTTTACTCCAGATTCACGCCAAGTGAATACCCTTATCTCTCACTGTTACAAAGCGCTGACACTGGAGACTCCTTCCATTCATAAATCCAGAGTCCAGCAGCACTGTTGTGTAAATATGATTCATAACACATAGCCTATAAGGTGTAAAAGTAATTGAAAGTAATGGACCTCCATAATGAAGAATTAAACTGAGATTTACATTTGTTTTCTGTCTTCAGACTCTGAATGAAGCAGTTCAGGAGAATGAGGTGATGAGAGGAGGAAAGGAAAGGAAAGAGGAAAGGTGAGAGAGAATGAGGGAAAAAAGAAGGGAAGGATATTTATTAGCATCAGGTTTGTTCTTGATTTTTTCACCAAATATTTTATTGTTATTGTTAAAGCTCTAACAGCTTTCCAAGATGGAATTGTTTTTTCAAAGGGAGGATTTGTAACTGTGACGCCCTGATGGCGTATGGATATCGCTAAACCTTTCTGGAATGTGTAAAGTAACCGGAACTACTTTTTACTGAATTGCAGTGTCGGTATATTAAATATAAAAGTCGAGAATTTGGCAATATTTTCTTTGTCTTCTCATCCTATCATTCTGAATTTATCATTTACGTTTAAACATTTATCAACTGGGAACATCTTCGATCATTATCTAGATTGAACGTAAGTCGATATTACGGTCAAGTTTAATAACAACTTAGTTATACTATTGCACCAATTACATACGTTAAACTTAGACTTACACCTATCATAATTGGGAAAAAAGCATTTAGTAGAAAATTTATTGATGCTGGTGTGATTAGTGACGTGCACTTTGAGAGGCTGTTCTTGGAAAATATATCTAATGGAAATTTGTCAGTGGAGTAATGACCTGTGCTTATGACACTCCAGTGATGTAAAGTAATGGCACCAGATTAAAGTCCATTCTCAAAGTCAAAATGTCCAAACATTAAAAGTTGGAATCATTTCACTGATCAGGAACTCAACATATTTAGACTCAACTACTCCAAAAATTATGTATAACCATGCATTTTTCATTTTTCTAAACATTGATGAAATGATGAAATAACCTGTTTCTCATAGACACTGATAAATGAAAGACACCCTAAAGTAAGATGATTAGTTGACGCTGATGATGATCATCCAGACGGATTCAGTTCAGGTTCGGTTCACTTGTGCCCTTACTGATACGAAGGTACACTATTAATACTTCCCTGCCACCTAGTGGACAGATTTTGAACTGCAGCATTCAATCAACAAATAAACAAACAAATAAACTGCTTGTTTATTAGTAGACCTGTTTTTTACACACAGAACACCTGTAATTCTTCATGGCATTGATTCTGCAAGGTGTTGGAAACATTCCTTTCACACAATTGCACATCACATAATTGGTCCAATTGGACTGAAGAGGCCACTGAAGTAACTCACCGTCATGTTCATGGAAGCAGTTGGAGATAATTCTGAGACATACCACATTATCATGCTTGAAACTTTCCGCTAGATGTGTACTTTGTGGCTGTAAAGGGATCCATGTGGTCAGCAACAATACTCAAATAAGCTGTGGAGTTCCAAAACAAATTCCTTACCCCAGTACACCACCATCAGCCTGAACAGTTCATACCAAGGCATTGCCCATGGATTCATGATGCTAATTCTGCTCATTGCCCATGTCGAAGCAAAAAAAAATCAAGATTTGTCAGACCAACCATCAGTTGCAGTTTGGGGAACTCGCTTCAATCATATTTCTGTTCTTGGCTGACAGAAATGTAACCTGACGGGATTTAGACAATTCCAGCACTCTTTTAAGATTTATGAGATCTCAATAAAATCCTGTCCAATTACACGACTAAGATCCTCTAATGATCGGAGACTAAAGAAAACCACTTTGTTCTGCTTACACCATTAACCAGCAACCATTAAACATTATTTAAAGTGAGCTTGAGGTAGTGAGATTTATTGTGTTGTTAGCACATTTCAGTTATCATTGTTGTCACGATCGTATTTGAAGTCATCCGGTGAGTTTGCCATCTACCTGTTGGTGGATTTGACTCTCAAACTACTCACACTGACAGAAACGTGTCAAAGATCATGTGAACCGTATGCGAGTTCTATGATGTTCTACATCCATCAACATTCAACTCACAACCAAAGAATTCTTTAGTGCAGAAAATAAACAAAAGAATCAAGAGCAAGTCTAAACCTGTCTGAAAAATGAGTGAACGACGCATGGAGGTGAATATGTCTATTTTGTCATACCCTTATAGATTTTTTTCCAATATATAATAAAGGTAGCTGTGGATGTGAACCTCAGTTACCTTTTCATTTTTCACAGCATTGCAGTAACTCTCCGTTGACGGTATCAAATGACAAGTTGCTTATAGTTTTGACATGTGGGTGTGGCCTGTTGTTTTTTGTTCTGATGTCTGATGAAATAGTCACTACATATAAAAGCTAATTAATTACACCCAAACTAAACACACAGATCAGTGAAAAGTGGCCGTGTGATTAATGTTCTGTGCTCAACATTGCTCTAGCTTCATTCTCAGATCAGATTTCAAAGCACGCCAACTATTAGCTCCATACATGCACTTGAGGTACCAACTGGGGCCGCTACTTCCTTCCAAGCTTTTTCTTCATAAGGCCTCTCTATCACAAATACAACACAACTGGACCGAAGAATCATACGTGCTATTTGGATGTGTCGTTTTACATACCTCGTAAATTAGTCGTACCTAATTTGCATAGAATTGAGAAAATCCCCAATACAAATGTCACATTGTTGCTGAAAACACAGCTCCGTCGCGGGTCACATCCGTATGTAGAAAACACTCACCCGTAACCGTCCCTTCAGTTGATACATGAACACGTCCAAGTACAGTTTTAACCATCATCCATTTCTCACACACATTCACACAATTTTTTTCAGTTTTTTTTTTATTTATTTAAGAATAACTTGAAGCAATCAATTAAATGCTTTCATACTCAATATCAAGTTCTTTAATGTGAGTGCTGTCATCAGTGGAACAAACCACAGACACCTTTTTCATAGTTTTTGGA
Organism: Notoglanidium maculatum; assembly: GCA_030068355.1. Classification (NCBI taxonomy): domain Eukaryota; kingdom Metazoa; phylum Chordata; class Actinopteri; order Siluriformes; family Auchenoglanididae; genus Notoglanidium; species Notoglanidium maculatum. The sequence continues at coordinate 733,599 of JAQQZX010000037.1, forward strand.
GGAAGATGTAGAAAAAAAAACCAAAGCCAAAAAAAAAAAAAAAAAGAAAAAGACAGCAAAGAATCCTTTTTTACCATTATTATTCCTGGGTCCAGGGCTTCACTACAGTGGCTCTCCAGCTGTAACCTGATGGGTGCGCGTTTGGCATGTTGGGACCGTTTGTGCCAAAGACCTTTTACATCATTTGCATCGTCATTGTACAGATAGAACAAAGCTACTAAAAATAATACGGGCGGTGGGATTTTTATAATCGTGTTAGTTTAAAAGTGAAAAAGCGCATGAAATTAAAATGAAAACCATTTTGCTTTCTCTTTCATCGAGTCATGTGATCACATACGTCACACTGAAGCAAGACCCCAGACTCTGCAGCTAAATACAGAACACTGGTCATAAGCAAGCAGCACAACCTCGCCAACGCTCTTCTCCTGAATAAATACCTGCTGAGAAGGTTCTGGAAACCGGAGCTCGCTCTGTACCTCTTTTAAAAAAAAATTAAATAAAAAAAAAAAGGCGTTGCTGGAGCATGGGACTGACCTGGGAAGACCTACAAGCCGTGACGAGTGGCCGAGACGACACGAAAACACGGACTGACATTCTGAATATTAATTAAGTGCACTTTCACAGTTCAACCATAGTTACAACGATAACCACTGATTATCAGTCCTCCTCCTCCTCCTCCCTTTTGTTCTCTTTCAGATTTCTTTAGGGTTTTACATATGCAATAATGCGTCCTGAAGGTCTTTAACCTTGAAGAAGTGCGCTGGATAAATGAAAACAACAGGCTTTCTTTTTTTAATCCCTTAAAATAAATAGTCCTATATCTCAGTGCATACAAAAACAACAAAGGGAAACTTAACACTTACATGAGAGGAACAGAGAGAGTGAGTGAGAGAAAGAAAGAGAGCCAAGAGTCCAGTGTGGTTTTATCTACTTTAGTTAGGCACAGGCACTCGGTCACCATAACTTTCCCGTTTAAGCCCATTTCACATCCTTACACTGAAAACTTGATGATGATGATGTTGATTTTGCCTTTGATGAACAGATGAAAAAAGTTCCGGTTTTTTTTTCTTCCCAATTTTCCTGCTGCTCCTCGCGCCTCAGAGCATGCCGAAGCCTTTGGCGTAAGTGATGGCTTTGAGGAGTCTCTCTCTAAGTTTCTCCTTGGTGGAGTATTCAGGCAGGAGCAGCACGTTAAAGCAGGTGTGGGACGTCGGTAACCTGAGGGATTTAACAAACACACAAACCAACGACGTTGGCGTAAAGTAAACTGATGCTAACTACAGACTCAAACACACTTTCACAGATTTTATTCATATTTATGATGAACTCAAAACACCTGTGCAACTGTCAATCATTCCAGATTCACATGTCGACTGGCTCATCAGCTGTTTTTCAGCTTGGAAATAAAGAAGATATTGTGGTGTGTTTTTGAGTGATAACTCATCAGTGGACTCTGAATACTACAATCACTCATTTATGAAGTTACATCGGTAGTAATAACAATAAGAGAAAGAAGAAACAGAAGACCCAATAAGATGTCCATCAAAGCTGGACTTGACTGCTGACCAATCAGAGAACACCTGCATGTAAGCAATGTTCCCTTGCACTCTGAAAACAACTGAACACAAAAATGGGACAGAATGGGTGTGAAAACAGCAGAAAATGCTTTCACATTTGAGTGATAATGTTTTGCTGTGGAGGCATGCAGCACTGCCCCACATTCCCATCACTAATCACCACCTTGATTAGCTTCTTATTCACTCCGTGCCCTGCTCACCCCCACTCACTTTGCTCTGCCCTCCTTTGCTGAAAATCACAATTTCTCATTGAATATAAACACATTTACTCTGCTTTGTCTTTACCTGTCCGAGTCGGGCCCGTTTTTGGCGATGATCATCTTCAGCTTGCCCAGGCCTCCCACCGGTGCTCTGTCTGTTCCTGTGGTGAACTGCAGAAACAGCCTCTTCTGCTCCTGTCCAAACGAATGCACCGTTTCCCAAAAGTCCCTGCGTTCAAACACAACCACAGTAGCATGAACATCATCAGTGTTTAACCAAAAATCATCTAACCAACAACCAGCGTTTCTATAGTAAAGGTAAAGTTTATAGAAATTATTTTAATCACCACCACAACTGGAGTTCTGTATCAACAATATCAGCAGTTACACAGTTTCTCTCTTGCATTCTGAAGACTGATCAAACGCCTGCATTCAGATTCCACAACTAAAGGTGCAATAGTCTTTTTTTTTTTTTTGGAACTTGGGAGATATGTAAAACATGATAAAATATAAAAATTAAAACCATGGCCTCAGCACAAGTGTATCAAGTGGCAGAGAAATCTTGTCTGGGGAAAAAAAAAAAGAAAGAAAGGGAGAGGAAAGGAAAGGGAAGGAAAGGGGGGCTCAAGAATAAAACATAAATAAATAAAATAAAATAAAATATTCAACATTGAATCCACCTACTCAACTGTTAGAGACTTAATCGTATCCAAGTTGAATAATTTTGTAAATATTTATCAGCTCTTTATGCAGATTTTCTGTGCTCTTCATTCAGATTATTAAAATCGCATACATGTAGTTCATGGCTGTGATTCTTCATTTAAATGATTCGACATTGTGCGCACCATCAAAGTAAATGAAGCCATGAGATACACATTACGATTTTCTGACCTCAATGCAATAAGGTCTAAATACCAGTGTGTGCAATCTCAGTATTAAAACTCAGCTCTGAACACAGCACACCAGTGATATGATGGGTCTTTAACATACTTAATAATGCGAGAGTCTTTGTTGTAACCGCCGTCGTATTCCGTCGTCTCTTCGAGCGCTTGAAAGTCAAGATTCTGGAAGTGAACAACAGACATGGGCGGTGTTATCCAATTACGGTGTGAGCCAGATCACATGACTGTAACCCTGTACGGCTCTCACTTACTCTGCTGCCGCAGATCAGCAGCTCGATTTCCTCTGGCCGGAACAGATACTTCAGTGGAGACTCATTAGTGACCATGTGGAAGCCTCTTCTGAAAGCCTTGAACTGTTTCTCCACACTTTTGTTCAGCATATACTCAGCATAAAGTTCTACAAATTCCTGCACAGACACACAGTTTAACAAAAACTGTACTGCAGTCAATTTAAATCTGCATTTCTTACCCCCTTAAAATGCGAATGACGAACCTTCCTGTTATCGTTAGTGACTGGGATTTTGTCTCCACCTTCCCTCAAGTCGTACATGAGAGGGTTCCCGAACAGGTCCGTCTGCGAGATCTGGAAGGTGATCATCATGTCCTCCTCCACGTTGCCTTCATACTCCAGCAGTTCCTTCAGACTCTGATGAAGAACCTGCCCAAAGCAGAAGCACAGTGAGATTCTGATTCATCCAGAGTACACTGATATGATTTTCTTGAAAACATTTGAAGTGTGTTTATCATATATAAAAATATATCTAAAAACAACCAAAAAAAAAACACCTAATAAACTAATAACTCTAATAAATTGTCCTTTGGTCTCTTAATATTTCTAGGAGCTTAGATTATCACAGACCAATCATGACCGATATTTATATTTTTAAAAAGGATAAGGATGTGATTCCTAGAAACTTGCAGTTAGCTAAATTAACTAAATGTTAGCAATGAAAAAAAGGTAAAAAGTATTGAAATTGTTTAGCAAGGTCATAAAATTGCTTTTTTTTTCTTTTTTAATAAAATAGTGCTCCCCTTTTTAATTCTTATTTCTATATGGTTTGTCTCTTCTTATTTCTTCACACAGAAGCTTTGCATCCTTGCAGTAGTGGAACATCGTAAATTAAATGCTAGATTTACCCACACGCTCGTTTTGTTTAAAAAGAGAAGAGAACAGAAGAAAAACGGCCGAGTCAGAGTTACCGGATGAGAATCTGCGAGGTCTCGGAAAGTTCCTTTCTTCCCCATGAGCTTCCTGTAAACCACCATGGGAAAGTGCACGTCCAGAATGCAGTTATTGTAGATGGCTAGGCCCAGGACGATCCCGATCAACGTGAACTGGCCTTCGTTCTCAAATGACGAGGGGTTAAACCAAAAGAGCTTTGTGCTTTCGTCATAGGTGAACATGCCTGCAAAGAACATGCACGGAGCACACGTGAGGTACGACCACATACACACACGCGCAATTCTCAAAGGCATTTCTATGATACTTGATATGTATAACATTATTTATGCTTGCTCACAAACTGCTAGCAAAAGTGTAGCATTTAAAAAAACCTGTTTGATGGTACTTTAATTACTGGCTATAAAAATTAATAAAAAAAATTTAGATTAAAAATAAATACAAATATTGATCACTGAATATGAGAAAAATTTAAACATTTTACAATTTTAGTGCAAGTTTTTAACCTTACATCAGCTACTGATTATTAAATAAAGCATTAAACATTTTAAGTTCATGAAATCCACAACATCTCAGAAAGCTGTACTTTGAGTGTGGTACCGATGATACGTCATCATATTGCCCAGTTCTTCAATGAGTCACTTTTCATTTCTATTATGGAAGCATTTTTGGCTTAAATAAAGGCACAATATCAGTGAACTCTAAAATCAGTTCTACTGCAGACATGATTACTGCACAATTCGTACAACCGTACAAGTATTTGTACAAAGCCACGCCCCCAAAACAAACACAAATGCTGCCCAGACTAAAACTACCAATCATCCTGCTCACTAAAAATCTCCAGACTAAAAGTAGCTGCTCCATACTTGCAAATTGAGGAGGAAGATTTTTTTAAAACGTGTTTCACTCTAATTTTAAAACTTGCAGTCTAAACAGTTTAGTCTTTTCAGTCTAAGAGTAACTGGCTTCTAAAACGGCAAATTCAAAAGAGAGAAAAGTTTCTTTTAACATCTTTTTATATTAATTTTGTCAGAGTATTGCATAAGCATTTAACACTAAAAATCGATTCCAATGGGCAAATTTATAAGAAATTGTTATTTTTTGAAATGTGTTTTTTAATCCTAATCTTAGGATTCTTCATTTTTTTCCACTCAGAGTAATTCACATCTATTTTAGCACCAACAGCAACTTTTTACAAGCTAATTTAGGAGGAACTTTTATTTTTTATAATGTGCAAATTTTCTTTTCTTTTTTTTCTTTTTTTTTTTTTTTTTACATTTTAGGACACATGCCTTTTAGTATTAAAAGAGGCACATAATATATTTAGAAGAATTTATAATTCCCCCCCCCTTAATTTAAGACATTTTTTAGTTTAACAGTAATTCAATAGTTTAAAAAAAACTATACATTTTTTTGTTTGTTATATTTAACATTAAAATTATTGCTATAGTTTAAGAATAATTTTAACACTAAAAATAACTAGTATCTGCAAGATTCATAAGACTTTCTTTCAGAAGTGTTCTTTAAGTTAATGTAAGACTTAACTTTTTCTGTCCAAGAGTAAAACTTACAACATTTTTAAACAGGACATATGATAAACTCACTGTTTCAGTGCTTCTGCACATACGCGTGGGTATCTTGAGTGCCTACCAGCCTACAAACTCTGAAATCAGACAACCCATTATCTCAAAGTAAGCCAAGCACTGAAACCATTACATCGACCCCCAGCCTCAGAGGACAGAAACTCTGAGTGGATCGAGTTTATTTTTGAAGGTCATGTCCCAACTAAGGTAAACAAAAACCCGTTTGTGTTCGTTAACCACATTGTGTCTGACTGCTTTACCAACCTGGACCAGTACAGCGCAAAGATATTATTCCTAAAAGAGGGAACCAAGACAGAACCAAAATGCTTTTTTCCATTAAAACCTATTACCCTAGGGTTAGATTTCATACTAATTTTAAAACTTTAAAAATGGAGATTAATTATTATTATTAATTAGTGTTAATTTTAAATTAGTACCAAATAATATGGATTTTCTTTTTTTTTTTTAGTTCAGGAATAATTCACAAACATTGCAGTGCTACTAGCAGTTTCTAAATGGCATTACTAAATGATTTTAAAAAGTGAGGAAAGCAGTAACTTTAAATTGGCTGAGGCCTTTGATTGGCTGGATGTTGGTGCAGCTACATCATGTTTCTTTCCCAAAATTATCTACTCCATAAACAGATTTTAACAAAAATGGTCCTAGTTGATGAGTACCTATATCTGGATTGAAGATTTCTTCTACTACGAGCTGAAAGAACTCTTTGGAAACTCCTCCTTCATCAACACCCTGTTCTCCTTCAAACTCCACATATAGCTGTTTCTTCAGATCAGCCGGGTTCTCCATGGCGATCATCTCCAGCTGAAAACACATGTGAACAAAAACACCTCAAATATCTAAAATACTACATTGCCTATGTATTTACAGATTTTATCAGTATTTGCTTTTAAAATGCTGAGTACCCAGCATGCTTAGGACTCACCCTGACGAGCGCATCGTCGATGATGTGGTCTCTACGCACTTTGAGACGCAGGTAGGGGTTGAGCTGCTGTCCTTGTACCAGGCTGTAGAGTGCCGTGATCCTGCGCTCGCTGTACATGCGGATACGGTTGTCGTAGTAGAGGCCCAGGTTCTTGGTGACTGCGTTTAAGATAAATGGGCAGGTCATGAAGGAGAACTTGCTCTCTGTCTCCACCTTGAAAAAAGTGTAGTCCTTGTCCATTTCCAGCACATCATTGAGAGGCTCGTTGATGAACTCGTCAAAAGGGACAAGGGGGCTGCGGCAGTCCGAGACGCGTACACCAAGCTCCGTCTCGAGTGGGTCCACACGGGGGCCTTTCTTGGCGCGACGCTCCTCACCTAACAGCTCCTGAAGCGTAAGCTCACTCGATTCCGCTACTGGCTCGTCGTCTTCATCTTCACTGTGCCCGATGTCCAGGTCGCCCCCCAGGATGTTGGCATAGTAGACCACCTTGAGACACTTGGTGGCCGCTACTACACCATCATCCTCGTTGACAAGGTTTTCGCTGTTGAACTCATTGCTGATCACAGTGTATGTGATGAGCTGCTGGAAGGTCTCGAGCAGGCGCCGGATGTGCTCCGCACCGTGCTGCGCCCACAGTCGTGCCAGCTTGGCTAGAGCAGGAAGGGGCAGTTTGCTCATGGCCTTGCAGAACTGCGGTAGTGCCATCTCCAGGTACTCGGGGCTGTGCAGGTTGCTGTTCTCCATCACGATGATAAACACATTGAGGTAGTCGGGATCGGTGGCGTAGGCGTTGTGGTAGGTAAGGTCGCACTCCACATTGGGCGACAGGTACACCAGCGCATTCAGGAAGGCTGCCTCCACTTTTTCATTAGACAGCAGCCTGTCGTAAACTCGTCGCACCGCCTCAATGTCCACCGACACCTCCACAGGCTTCCGGACGTTGTCGCCGGACACTCCTTCGCTCGAAGATGCAGCGTCCGGGTCCACTTCCATAGCAGCAGCAGCAGCTGCGCAAGCCGAGGCGGCCTCTTTCTCATCTTCATCCTTGTCCTCGTCTTTGGCCTGCAGTGACTTCAGCTCCTCCTTGGTGTGCTGCTTGGCTTTGCGGAAGCTCTGCACCAAGTTCTCGGCATTTGAGAACACCCTCCCGATAACACGGATCAGAGGGGAGTAGTCCTCCGTCTCACTGCAAATGGCCAAAATTTCATACACCTTCTCCTCGGTCAAGTAATTCAAATCTGAAATGTTAAAAAAAAACAAAACAAAACAAAAAAAACCCACACATGACAACCATGACAAAACAATAACAAAAACAAAAAAAGGTTCTATGCTTACCTCTAAAGTCTTCCCTGGTGGGAGGCAGGTCCTTATGGTTCATCTTCCCGTTGCTGCAAGCTGAAAAGTTGTGAGCTCCTTTGGCACTGTTCTCTGGGAAAGCTGAGCTGGCGCCTTTCTTGGAGGGATGGGGATCACACAGTTTGGCGTTATTCTTATACAGCTCCAAGGCCTTGATGGCCGCTGCATTGTTATCCATGCGTCGGAAACCTGGGGAGGAGCCACAAGCCTCATTCGTGCAGGCCTCATTTCCACAGCCCTCGGTTAACTGGTGGTAGTAGCGCTCAATTAGATGTTTTGCAGCCGCTCGCTTCCTGTAGCACACATTCAAACCGGACAGCACTGCATTAGTACGGTTCGAATCTGAGTCTGTACAGTGAGACCCCTTCTTGTGCAATATTTTCAGGCTGTAAATGATTCCAGTACTACAGAAACAATTGAGGACCAAAGAAGCTTAAGCAGTGAGTTCACGGCAAAAGCTAGTTTTATGAAGAGGATGACTACTGTTACAGATGCTCTTCATGTGCCAACATGCATGCAATATGGCTTGTGCAAAAAAAATTTCATGCTAGCTGCAAACTGGATACATGCATTATTTACACCTGATGCCATTGTAGGAAGACAGGAAATGCTGCTTTTTTTGGTTTGTAGTATCTTATCCACAGATAAAATACCATTCGACATGCCACACAAGTCCAATATTTGCTATAGAAAGAGAAGGGAAATAAAGTGAAAATGTGGAAGCAGATACTTACATTAGACTTGCTTAAAGTTTCCAAAGCTGGACTCCTTCTCTGAACTCTAGAGAGAATGAAACGTGGTCAGGAAACAATCCTGTTGATGACGAGAGGTTGAGTTCTTAGCCAAACTTCACAACTTTTCATTCTGAAGTTGCACTCGGAGCAATCCATAACATTTAACAACTTGAAAAGCATTTTCAATATACTGTATTTACAACCCAAACTGTAGTATACTTGTGAGCAAAAGTTAGTTCTGGCTGAAAAGGTCAAAGGTACCACTATTTTACTATTTATCCACAATTTCTTGTTCCCAATGATAACACTATGATATCACCCATCACTGATCAACATAAGGCACTGTTGGACCAGAGGAACTTTTCTTTCAGTGTTCAGTTTATTTCTTTCATTAAAATTTAAGTGCCACTTCGAGGGACTTTATTAGGTCCTACTTCAGGGTAGGTACTCTCCCAGCACAACAGGAATCATTGGTAATGTATGTGTACAGTGATTGGTCCAGTTGTTTTTTCTTTTTGTCAGCCAGTGTGCATTACACCAACAACATAAAAAGAGACATACAAAAATGAGAGAAGCTGAAACTTTAGGTGGAGTGGTATAAAGAGTTTGATATACAAAGAAATACGTGTGTGCTGCCTGTCTCATTATTCCAACAAATCCACTTTTCTAATTGCCGCATGATCTGTATGAAAAATCTTTGCATCTTCATATTGAACAGCCGAATCCAGTTTCAGTGGAAAAATTTGGAGTCGGGTACAAACTTAAATCCATGTAAAACGCTAGCCGTGTAAAGTGTAAAAAGCAGCTCTTAACGTTAGCATTACAAATTAGGAAAAAAACAAAAACACGGATAAATGGAGCAACAGTGAAGTCCGGACTTTATTGAGCCTACATGTGACGGAATAAACACAACGTGATTTTGATGTGGCTTACATCGATTATCCAAAGCAACTTACAGAAGTGAAAGGACCTTACATTTACATTTATGCAACTCAGAAGTAAAGGGTCTTGCTCCAGTAGGGGACAATGCCTTTCCTTGCTGATTCAATCCAGGCTCAAGAAATCACCATGGTGATTGGGAAGTTCACGTCCAGCAGTAGAGAACGCAGGATTCAAAACACTTTTAGAGCTACAGAGAACTACGTGCCTCTGACAGCATAACCACATAGCTAACCGTGGAATAAAAAAACCCTTGTGTTTAATTTTGTTCTACATTTTGTTATATTCTTCTAAGAGTCTGAACAGATCACACAAAAACTGTGTCATTATAACGTTTATAAAGCGGTGTCTTTATCATCCTGAATGTTTTCCTCAACTGAAAACGGAAAACTAAGACACATCGCTGTTGGGAAAGAGTTGATTAATTCTTTATAACAGCTGCAAGACAGTAGCGCACGTTTATATTAATGTGCTCGTCCCAATACGTTATCGTTGGTATAGTAACAGCTCGTTATTTAAGAACTGGCACTTTATCGATGGACATTGCTTATATGTTGGCATTTTCTGCAAGGAGCCGTTTATTAAATGTGTATGGAAGGAGTCTCCAGTAACAGTAAAGGTTAAAGTGTAACTGAATGTTCTGACATCTTCAGGGCAGAGGAGGCATTTTGCAGTTTCTCTGAAACATGACAAGCTGTTTTAGTTTTATTGTCTTATTAACATCAAGCAAGAAAGGAAAAAAAGAGTCTGGTGAGGGAATGTGTGTTTATCGCTGCTGTAACGTAAATGAGAACTGGAACATACCTGATTCACAGAGCATTATATATATAACTACAAACAGTTAATACGTATGACGGGTCACACGTTAATAAATAAAAAAACTAGGTGAAACTGATGTGGAGTAAGAGGAAGAACACTCTCGGGTGAAAGACTTTGGTGTGTTAAAAGAAAACAGAAATGTTCCTTCTTCATGTTAGGAGTTTAATATGCAAATGACAACGCAATGAATATGCAAATAGAAATGTGATGTCATTTGGACACTTTTCTGGAGCATGCAGACTTCTTTCCCCAGTTAGAGGAACACTGACATGATAACAAAAGATTGCAGTGTTGCCAGTTTAAGGACGTTCTCACTAGATTTAGTGACCTTTTTAGACACCTTTAGCAACTCAAAGACGAGCCCAGGGAGACATCTAGCACCTTTTTCAGCACGTGTTCGTGACGGTCTTGAACTCGATGTTGTTCTCCAGCTCAGATCACAGCTGCTGTTATACGAGTTTAGAAAGCAGGATTCGTTCGACTCACTATCGCGTGTAACACTTGACTGTGATGCGCCTGCGACCAATCACTGATCACCGTTGTCCGTCCCGCCCTCTCGCCTCTTTGTTCTTCGCTTTAATCTCTCACATTGGAGATATTACACTTTATAAGCACTAAAAGAAGAGAGTCAGCATTCTGCTTCATGGTGACTCCCTGTCACTGTCAACGCTACTTGCTGTCTGCGTTCTTGATAGAAAGTTCAGCACCCTGTCAATGTGTAAAAGTTTCGGTCAGTGCCATGAAAAAAGAAAAAGTTTATATTTATAAAGAAAAATAACTTATTTAGGAAATGATAATCTATGATAAAACTATTCTCCTATATCCTCAGTTAACATCTTTCTTCTTCATGCACCTTACTAGCAATTTGATACGCCACCGATCATGATCGACTAGTATGCAAACTAGTCTGTGACGTCACCTGGCGACTCCTCGAGCTTGCTGTAGCCACTGAAAAGAGTTGGCAGCACTGAACTACCGCGTGAAGAGGGTGCGAAAACTTTTGCGTTCCTCTGACGCGGGGGGGGGGGGGTCGTATAAGACAAAAATGCAACAAGATGGAATAAAGGGTGTGCGATGAATCAACACGCACAAAACACACGGTGTCGCAATGAAGTGTGTGCGTGCGCGCGCAGGCTGTAAGCTGATTCCCATGGAGGACATGGGGGTATGACTGTGCACAAACACTTTAATAACCGCACGAAACACAAAACCTCTAAAGAGCGAGCTTTAAGATTAAATATAAATCCTGACTTTGGTGCTCAGAAAGCAGGAGAGAGACGGAGAGCCAGCAGGCTGCAGCTGTCAGCGCGTTTACACTGAAAAATAACGAGCGCCGATTCAGCTAGTTAGCAAACAACTAGCTAGCTAACGAGCATATCAGGTGTTAGCTAAAAACAACCTCTACTTTCGAGTCACGCAAATAAGGAGAATTTTCTCGCAGTCTTTTCTGTTGCAGTAATTAACAACACACAAAACAAACACTTCTTCTTAAAAGTTCATATATTCCTATATACCTCATTTTTAGCATTCCTAGCAAAACCTCTCCGATTAGCCAATTCAGCTAGCTGGCCCGC
>JAQQZX010000037.1:748733-762979 GCA_030068355.1 Notoglanidium maculatum
AGAGAGAGAGAGAGTGTGTGAGAGAGCGAGAGAGAGAGAGAGAGAGAGAGAGAGAGAGAGAGAGAGAGAGAGCTGGGGTAAAATAGCTGGAGATATTATTATAAATTTAAGTCAGTTAGATTAATTGAATTAAATTAACTGCATGTAGAAAACATGTCGATTTAAATCTATAAACAAAGAGAAATTCAGTTGAAGGAGTGCAGCTCTGTGTGTGTGTGTGTGTGTGTGTGAAGCCTCTCCCTTTACAAGGGCACTTGGCCCGTAAACGTGATGTATAAAGAGGAAGGTCACGTTTAGCGCTCACGTGTCACGTGTTCCGTCCTGAGCAGCACCATAAATCTCACCTGCAGGATGAGGAATGTTTATAGAGCAGAGCAGAACAGCAGTATGGTCTTTATAGATGAAACATAAAGCTATAGGATGTGTTTATAGATCTATCTCCAAGCCCCGCCCACTCTCAGCGACTGTTGCCATGGCACCACAGTTCATTCCCCAGTCGCGTTAATAAATTCATTTGACGGGGTGGTGTGATGAAGCGGAGTTACTGTTAGCACACTGAAGTCTTTTATTCCTTTAACACCACAAGAATTTACAGACGAGTACAATTACGTATTAAAAATATCACATTGTATATTTTTATCCATTTATAGTTACATTTAATGTTGTGAAACTTTCACTCACGTTATAGCAAATGAAAATTCCTTTCGCTGGAGCGTTGATGGCCGCGGAGCAGACTAGAAGAACTTGTCTGACAATTTATCCAGCTACATTATATGGTCAAAAGTATGTGCACCCCTGACATTCACACCGATATGTGTCTAGATTTATTCCCCTCCATTCTTTAGGAAGGTTTTTCTCTTGATTTCGGAGCATGGCTACTTATTCTCTGATGTCAGGGTGAATGAATATCATTTTTCTCCTACATTTCAGAGGAAAATTACAGCCCATGATGCAATGCTAGTCAAGGCAGAAGAGTGATGGAGATGAACAGGCACAGAGGACCCGAGTGCTCAGGAGAGAGCGATAGAGTTCCCGAGAAAGTGCACACGACCGACCGGCAGCACACGCTGATCATTATCCCCACGTCAGGATGAAGGGTATTTTGGAAAAATGAAGCTGCAGCGGTCAGTAATGCGCCGAAGGCACGGGCCGTAGGAGGAGAAACGCCCACATCAGCACAGCCGCTCCAATCCTCCCCCTACTGAGCCTTAAAGTAGGCTCATTAATAACACCCCGCTGTTCTGCCTCCCTGAAAAAAAGCCCCTGCAGAGGCAAAGACCAACCACAGCAATTCAGACCAAAAACCATTCGTCTTCCACCCTCGGCCTTGAGGAAGCTGCCAGCACCTCGGATTGAGGTCTGTTTCACCGAATGAGTTTCAGCGTTGAGAGAGATGGAAGAGTTGAGCAAGGTAAAGGAAAGAGAGAAAGGTGGGAACTTTTAGCTTTGCCACTTGAATTGTCACTTCAAGATCCTAAAATGTGGTGAAAGTTTAATAGGAAACAATAGGAATATAATACACCACCAAAACCCTTTACATTAAACGGAACAAATCTATAAAATCTATTATTTATGTGAAATCAAACAGAATCTCAGACGTTTCTTGCTGCAGGTCTCAGGTTTTCTTCATACTTTTCGTATTTGTTATTTGGAACCTAAAACTAGATTAGCAGCAATATTTCAGTTTAATTGTAATATTTTCATACTGTTTCACCCCCGAAATATTTCATAATATCTGGGCCAAAAAGGTCTTCAATACAATTGGATTAAAATGAAAATGTTATGTGTAATCTACATACTTTGAACATTGTTCACACCACTTCTCCTGTTCCTACTTCAGTGTCAACGTGGCTTTCTGCCCTTAATTAGCCAAACCTTGTTGCATGGTTAATAACTCAAAACCTGTTAGCAATAGGGACATCATTTCTGGATACAAGGCCAAAGAAATGACGTAGCTTAAGAAAATGCTTTGACCATTAATGATGGATCCTAAAGGCCTAATATCACTCATGCTTGTAAATCCAACACTTTTTTCCATATTCACGGCCCCATAAGAACACCACCAACTTCCTGTGGTGACGTCTGAGTATTTGGAAAGTGAGAGAACATAGTTGTCTTGATTTCCACCAGTTTTAATGAGGCTCGGACTGATATTTCTGAAGATGTTGAACCTGAACGTGGCTTCTCAGATTAAATGTTTTTAGGCCCGGTATTATTAAATATTTCATGGGGGTGAAAAAGTAGAATAAATATTAAAAATTGAACTGAAATATTGAAACTAATTTAGTTTTAGGTCCTAAATAACAAATACTAAAAGAAAAACTGAGTCCTGCAGCAACAGAGTTGACATGGAATGACCCACGCGTGGATGCAGACCCAGCTTATGGGTCACAAAAACTGGAGGCATGTCTCTTTGTGAATACAGTCCAGTTTTCATTTCACAGCCCTTGAAGGCGGTGAGCAAGAACTGATGGAAGGGTTAGGGTTAGGGTTAGCTCTCTGAGTCAAGCTACAAGGTCGAGTCAAGTCTTAAGGCTTTGAGCTAGACGTCTGAAGTCCTGCATCAAGAGATACAAGTCTGAGTCACGAGTCATGTCTCAAATTTCAGAGTCAAGTGGTAAGTCTGTGAGCAAGCTACAAATCCTAATCAAGTCTCAGAGCTCCAAGTCTGAGTCACAAGTCTCTGAGTGACAAAGACCAAGTCCAGCCTCAGGTCTCAGAGCTTCAAGCAAGAGTAAAATCTAAAATATTTCAGCTTCAAATTAGAGCCAGGTCTCAATTTTCAAATTCCAAGTCATATTTAAACTCTGAGCTCCAAGTCTGAGACAACGTCAGGTCTCGGTTCTCAGCGCTACACGTCCATGTCACGTCTCAAGTCTCTGGGCTACAGGTTTGAGTCATGTCTCAAGTTGCTGAACTGCAAGTCAGAATCCAGACCAACGTCTCAGGGCTCCGTGTTCCACATCCGAGGCAAGTCTCTGAACTCCATGTGAAGGCAAATGAATACTCCTGCATCAAATTTACACAGTAGATACGGCGTGGACACTCGCATAGGCTGAAGCCTTTATACGTGCACGTAAAGTGCGTGTCTCCTCTAGGAGGCGCTGTCGCATGAAACACACCAGAATTCACAGATTTTGCACACAGAAGAGGAGCAGGATGCGAGCTCTGTATTTCACAAGAAAATAACAAACAAAATGTGGTTTTGGAGCAAATTTACTGGGGAAAATGAAGTCTTGCATGATTACTTTTAATCATTCTTTAGCATTTCTGAGGTGTTGTAACAAGTCTGTGTTCAGCAGTATGAGCGGCTCAAAGCTCCGTAGTGTAACTAGTGTTTAAATCTGCGGGATTAGATACAGGATTAAACTGGTCGTTCTAATGATCTACAGCCGCTATAGAGCCTCACACTTGAATACTGAATATTGTAGGAGCAGCTGGAAATGTGATGCTAGCAAGTGGACCAATCACAGTCGCTGTGCTCTGTGTTACGTCGTAACGTTTCTGGAGAGGCGCACGTCAGGCTACGGCATAGATTCGACACAGAAGTATAAATTGGGCTTAAGAGTCTGAGTCATAAGTAACGATAATTTGTCAACATAAGCATGATTAGAATTCGCTTTCAGAGGTCTAAAGCAATTATAAGGATTATAGATATTTATTTAGCCAGCTTAATGTGGACACAGAAAGTCATATAACGCAAATGTATCAAACTGGGCTCGGTTTTGTTTCGTGATCGCCTTCAAAGAAATATGTTCCTAAGATGGAATAAGAGATTAGCAAAAATATTCCTGTCCTTTGCTGTGTGCTAAATCACTCATATATACATAAATGCCTTTAATTATCAGTAACGTAACAAAATCGCGAGAACCAAAGAACGAACACAGACGCTGGACTCCAGGCGAGTCAGAACTTCTCAGGAACTGCTCGAGATAAACACTGTTAAAAAAATAACTCCATTCACAAAAAAATTGCTTTTGAAGGATTCATTACAGTGGATAAACAGTGAACGCTAAAGTTGTACGTTTCGTGAGATTTATTCAGCGTGTGATTTTTGTGTGTGAATGAAATCCGGCACAAGGAGATTTGATGTTTTTCTACTCAACAGGAATGAGAAGAAACAGGAAAAATCTGTTGCAAAAAAAGTCATTTAAAACAAGTTTTCTTTATTAAACCTTGGGTACACTATCTGTAGAACAGTCTTATAAACTGTATATAACAACTGAGTAAGGCATTGTTCTCTAAAAATAGTGTTGTGTCCAGTGTAAAGGCATTTGGCAAAAAATGTCAAATATGAAGCCACTCCCGAGTGTTTTTACAACACCAAGAGCCCCTTCAGGATATACAAACATACTTACATACATACATACATCGTACACGCACACACACACACACACACACAGAAACTCTCAAAATTCTGGTTTCCCGAAGCTTTGGATAATCTCTTCTGTACAGAGTAGTGTTAAACCGAGAAAAACCCCAAAACACCACCCATTTCTGCTCAGGTTCCCCAAAGCTGCATGCGCTGCCACTTAAAGGCACTCACTGAGACGCTAGAACAAGTTACTTTAAAAACTTCAGGTACATTATGTTTAGCAGATATTTAAACCCAGTGCAATTCCAAATGAGATTGTGGTTGTTCACCAAAAACACCAACATTGTGGGGAAAAAAAAAGGCAGAATGAAAACTTCTTTTACAGAACTGTAAGTAAATACGTGTTATAATTACAAGTAATTACTCGTATGCAGTTTAGTTACTGGATTTTTAAAGGCTACGTGACGCTAAAACGTAACAATGACTAAGAATTCGGTACGTAAAAATGCCGCATTTACGCATCGACCTGTTTTGTATGTTAAAAGTACGTACGTAGCATTTAATGTGGAGAATACACCAATAACACTACACAGAAGTGCTTCCTGAAATCTCTTACTGATAACATCGTGCTAAGTACATGGAACTTGGTAGAAATGTACATTTTTCTTAAAGTTACCATGCACTACATTTCCGACTTACGTAAATAGCTACTTGTAATTACGACATAGCTCGTTTAATTATTAACTACAGCATTGTTCTCGTAATTTCCAGATATTCCTTGTAATTACGACATTTAGTTATTAAATACTACGCTACAAGGCTGTAAAATAAAACACTACTAATACGATAGCTATAACTATAGAAAACTTTTTTTGTGGATATAAATATTCTGGATAAACTCGGAGCTTGACCGCAAACTTCCCTGAATGCTGCGCTACTGAAACTCTACAGCTCTGAAATCAGATAATCAGCTTAACGTCTTAAACAGACAAACAAACAAAAACACCTCTATGTGAACAAACAACGACAATCAGCAGAAATCTTACAGAACAACAGTAACACTTCCTATGAATCCTGCATTCGTAATGCGTTATAATGCATAAACCATGTGTTGTAATGCCTAGTGGAAGACCGTTACAGCTGTCCATACGTACAGAACACAGAATACTTCACCAATAGGACACGACTTGCACGTAATGCATTATTCCTAGACGGGGTGTTACGTTACGCCTGTTGTAGTCACTGATACCCTTAAACGACGGAATACGTCAGGTGACATAACATAATATCTGTTTATGATGTAATGCCTTATAACAAGCATCAGAACACTTGACATAAATACATACATAAAACTTCATAACACCTGTTCATGTTGTAATGCATTATAACACAAGTGCTGGTATTGTTTCTAGACATAATAATAATAATGCATTATAACACACACATGATTTGTTACAATCCCTGAAATAAACCTGTCTGTTACGGATACATCCATAATACACTTGGAAATGACTTGTAATGTCTGGGTCCTTATTGTAATGCATTATAACACAACACACCTCTGGTATAGTTTCTAGATGCAATAATGCATTAATAAAGCACAGACAATCTGCTATGAAGCCTGACAACATGAAGGCCGTTACAGTTAGCAATACATGCACAATGCCTTATAACATTAGAATATCTGTCATGATGCATTATAACACAAGCTTTGGGAAATAACAGACTAATGCATTATAAAGCATAGGCCATATGGAATAATACCCGGAATACGTCTGTCATAGTTTTATCCAGAACGCTTTATAAAGCACTAGAGATGACTTCAGGTCTCGAGGACTTCTGCTCGCGGTGTAATGCATTATAACAAGCTCTGGTGTGGGTTAAAGATGTAATCATGTGCTTATGCATGTTATTCTCATGCTGTATAAAGTGTTATGCGTGAAACTTTATCTGTTAGAATGTTCTGTCATGCATTATACAGTACACATAAAACCTTAACACACAAACGCTTGTAATGCTTTATAAAGTCTTACCTGTGATCATACATCATAAGGATTTTGCATGATCAGGTATTATATACGCTGTATAACATGTTCAATCCAAGTAACTTTATTTACTAGGAATAATACAGAATATTGCCAGACATGTAGCACACACAATCTTTAATAACAGATTTCCCAGGTCTAATAAGGTGTTATAAGGTGTTATGAATGCTCTACGACGCACTGAACATCGCATGTAACGGTTTCTGCGCTTTTATCCTGCCTCACGTCACGTCACTGCAAGTTATAAGAGATGCTATACTACGCGTTTATAATGCATTATGAACACAGGACTCGTAGGAGGCTTCATCAAAACAGTTTAGCACCTCAGTTCAGATTTTTAGATTCATTTCTTCAGCCCAGTTTTAAATCAGGAAAGGTTTATGATAAAACGGTAGCGAGACCGAGCTGGAATATGTATTTATGCATCATGTACTATGAGTGGCGCTTTATGTATCGAAGGACAACTACTTAACACTTATTAATGACAATTAACACTATGGCATGACTAATCAATTTGCATAGTGCATATAATAATAATAATAATAACAACAACAACAATAATAACAGCTCTGGTGTCGTGATAATTTATCACTGAAAGGTATTGCGCCACAAAAAACAGCACGAAACATCAGTATCAGCTCATCAGCTCCCCAGAACAAATGTGTTTATAAAAGCAGGGTCTTTGATATAAAAACATAAGCAGCATGAATATTCATGAGATGCACCTTTGGTATGAATACGATCCAAAAAAACCCCCAAAAACCCCATTATATTGCAATACAGCTGATTTTAGGATTTTATGGAAATCTGGGAAGTGTGTGTGATGATGTATTTTGATATGTAGTGCACTAAGGCAAAAGGAGATGCATAAATTATTCATTACTCTGTCTGTGTGTGTGTGCGTGTGTGTGTGTGTGCGCGCGTGTGTGTGTGTGTGTGCTCTCCAAATAAATAACAGCTGAGATAAAGATAAAGTCTCTGGAGGAAATGAGCAGGGAATACGTCCATCCAGTTACATGTGTATTAACCTCTCCTCTCAAAAATACATCTTTATTCTGTAAAACTGTACACATCTAAAATATATCACTTATATAATAGTACCCATCTACAGCATCATAAAATAATTCTGAAAAATAGAATAAAAAAAAAAAAAAAAAAAAAACTTTCTTAAACGTGCAAATTTGGCCGGAATCCTGGGCATCAGGAGCCCGAAGGCGGTACGGAGTGTTCTCGGAGATGCCCAGGTGTTGTGGTCTGTGTTACGTCAGAACTCTTTTTATATGTGACGCCCGGAGGACCGCCGCTAGGGGGCGATACGAGCTGCACGCGGTCGGTGTGATGTGGCGGCGGCAGCAGCGGGGTGGAGGTGAGCACGCCGGGCTCAGGCTGAGAGTGATCTTTGGTGTACGGTAGTGTGCTGCTCTCGCTAGGTCCGCGTGGAGAGTTCTCCGAGTTCTGCGCCACATGGTTCTCGGTGTCCCTGGAACTCCGGGACGTGTCCTTCATCTCTATGGTCCTGCCGGGATGAGCGGCTCTGGGCTTGTGCTTGGCGTGGGCGGGGTGCGGGTGTGTGAGCGTGGAGCTGCAAGGTTTGAGGAAAGCTCTGCAGAAAGGGAAGAGCTTGGCCTGGCTCTGGTGCAGCAGACGTCTGCGCAGCTCCGCAGGCAACCTGTCCAGCTGACGGCCCACCTGCACCGGGCTGGGGAACACCGAGCCCTGACACGCTCGGTAGAAATATCTAGAACACAAACGCAAGTCCATGCGGCGATATTAATATTGTATTTAAAGCAGCGAATCAGGTGTCATAGTTTTGTTCCGGTTCAAAAATTTAAAGATACAATTTTTAGCTTCCTTTTTCCCCACGACATTTTTTTTGAAGATTTTTGCTCCTGCTTTGCGAGCAAACCTACAGATCATGATGCGTATCCTGTTTCGCAGAAATGCCTTTGAACCATCATGTACCAGCGAACCTGAAAGCAAGTCTGCATTTCATAAATAAAATAAAAACAATCATAACAATGACCATAAGAGCTCTAGATATTGTTAAAGAAAGAAAAGCAAGAATTAGGATTAATTCAAAACAAATTAAGGCAGTATAATGAATAAAAGTACGTATAATACTGCATAATCATCTAAAGAACAAATTAAAGTTAATTGAAATTAAGACAAAACACAGCTGGACTGATGAATATGATCGAAAGATAAATAAATACATGATTAGGAAATAAGAATAAATATAGCTAAAATAAAAAATATATAGTATTATTATTTATAATAATAGAAAAGCTTTTCTGTTAAATTAGCTCCGGATCCGACCCCAGGTTCCTCGCTCCGGGCAGGAAGGATCTGCTTGCGTACAGCTTTTATAGCGGCCGTGCCGTTCCCGCGTAGCGGTCGTTGGAAGCGCATTTTTTCCCCATCGGGATAAACGGAACAAGTCATTTGGAAGGTCGTTGCCACTAAACCGGAGGCGCTACAGATCCGAGCCGGTTCTGCAGCCCTCCCTCGCTCTGCTCAGGCCGGAGACACGACCCTGCTCTGCCTGATGGTGGTGCTACAGCACAGTACAGTGCACCATTTTACATTCTGGAACATATCTTGAGGCCACAGAGACGAACTCAATTGCCTCATTCATGTGCAATTTGGGCCATTTAGATCCGCCCACTTAGATTTAGTGCTAATTTGCATAAACCCACTTCCATGATTTCTGTCTAGAATCTTCACCACCTTGATGTCAAATGACTCAGGAGAGTTTTTCAATATTTGTTGAGATTTCTGAAAAATATAGCCACTACCTGCCAATCAATTCTGATGGGGTGGAGCCTAATTCATCCAAACAGCTGTAGCTCACTGATCGGTTAATCAGTGTTGAGCGGCGCGGTTAAGGATGGTGAGATGTACCTGGGCAGGAGAGCAGTGATGGGCGTGACGACACACAGCAGATAGAAGAGAGGATCTCCCAGAAGTCTCTGCATGCTCCAGTAGGGGTTGGAGGGGGAGTAACAGGTGGGGCAGGAGGCGTTGTAGCACAGGGCAACAGTGAAGAACAGCCCCATGCTGAACGCTATAGACACCCAGTTCATCCACGTCTGAGGAAGGAACAAAATAAAGGTTAAATATGTCACACACACACACACACACACATATATATACACACACACACAGTCTCGCTGTATGGGGAAATACCGAGCTTCACTTCAGGAAAGTTCATTTTTAATTAGAAAAGAGGGAGAGAAAGGAAATGAGAACAAGAGAAAGAAAGAAGAAAAAAAACAGTAAAAAAAAAAGAAAAGAGAGGAGACAAAAAAGAGAAAAAAGAGATTAGGAAGAGAAGAAAAAGTGTAAAAAAAAAAAAAAAAAAAGAACAGAGCAATGCAAAGAAAAAGTAAGAGAAAATAAAATAAAGAACGGGTGAAGAGGAGGAAGGAAAGAAGAAAATGAAAAAAGAACACGAAAGAAAAAGAGAAGGAAAATATGAAATAAGAGTAAATAAACAAATAAATGTAGACAGGAGAGAAAAAGAGAAAGCAAGAAAGAAAGTAGGAAAAGAAGTGTGTGTGTGTGTGTGTGTGTGTGTAAATATGAGTGTGTGTAAATATGAGTGTGTGTGTGTAAAAATATGAGTGTGTGTAAATATGAGATCCCAGTCCATCTCACACACTCACACACACACACACACACACACACACACACACACACACACACACACACACACACACACTGGGCAATGTAGCGTCACTAATCCACCTACATGTTTTTGGGAGGTTGGTGAAATCTGTTACAGCTTTACTGGGACACTGAAACCCCACAGGGATTGTAAGAGAGACCTAGAAATGTAAAGACAAAGAAAGGAAGCAAAAAAGAGACGGGAAAAGTAGCAGAAAGAAAGAAAGAAAGAGTAGGACAAAAAAGAAGAAAGAGGAGAAAGACAAAATCAAAAAGGGAGGAAGAAAAATCAAGAAAGGAAAATAATAATAAGTAAAAGGAAGGAGGAAAAAAGAGGATGAGAAAAAAGGAAAGAGTTAAACATTGTAAAGAGTTAAACACATTAGCAGAGTGAAGAGACGCCAGGCAGAAGTGAAGGTTCTTAGCTTTCCAAAGAGGTTCTACAGAGAACGCTCTCCGATTAGGGTGGGGTACCTGTCAGTGTTGTGAGTTCTCTTTAGAAGGAGAACCCACAGAACCCTATCCTCTTTAGACTTGTAGGCATTAGTGCGTTTCCTCACCCAGGTTTTGGTTTCGATGCCGAGCTGCAGCAGGATGGTGAAGAGGGCGAGCGTGGTGATGGGCGTGCCCCAGGTGAACAGATCCACGTCCGAGTCAGCGTACGCCTGGGACGCGACGCAGCGCAGCGCAGCGAAAACAAGACAACAACAACACCACATTTTATTATTTCTGACTGTTTACTAAAGAGAACCCCCAAACATGTGAACAAAAACTAAAAACTGACTCACAAAGTAGGGGATGAAAAAACAGACGAGACTTTGGTAGAAGGCATCGATCATATTCATCCAAAACATGTACGGCTTATATTCCTGAAAAAACAACACCCAGTTCAGACAGACAGAAAACACTTAATCAAGACAGACAGAAAGAAAATGCAAAAATATCGAATTAATCAAGTGATAAACAAAAATACTAATCAAGAAAGAAAAATAAAAAAAAGGCAAAGAATGAAATTTTGATCGATGAATGAAGTCCAGACAGCACAACCTGACGGCTGAACACAGCTGATGAACCAGCGCGCGAGCTGAAGATCCAGCAGAATTTCATTACGACTCCAGCAGGCTGCGCTGTGATGAAGCTGCTATGGAGTTACAGGGTAGGGGTTACTGTGTTGTGGTGTTACGTTGTCATGGTGTTGCGGTTTAATGGGGTTATGTTGTTGTATTGTGTTGTTTCATTGTGGAGGTGTTGTCATGGTGTTCGGGTGTCATGGTGCTCGGGTGTCATGGTGTCCGGGTGTCATGGTGTCCGGGCGTCATGGTGTTCGGGCGTCATGGTGCTCGGGTGTCATGGTGCTCGGGTGGTACCATGTTGTGGTGTCACGGTGTTGTTATTACTACACTGTTGTGGTTCGGGGCCAATAAGGTGAGTTCTGCAGCCGCAGCTCCAGGTTCACTGCTCAGTGCTGGACGATCGCAGCGTTCACTGTGTGATTAGTGGATTTGAATGATTCCCCAGAGTCGGAGCTCGGGATCGTTTATCCTTTTGTTTACTGAAAACACGAATGGCAGGATGAACGACTCCAACAAACATGCGGGTCGAAAAAGCAGAACTCGGAGAGGGGGAACGCGGTTCCATGTTGGTTAGAGAGAATAAATCTCACACTAAGCAGTCTGAGAATACGGATTATAGACAAAAACCTGCAAACGCAGCAAACTGCAACCATCTCCACAAGCGCACAGGTCCACGAGCACTTCAACACCGACATCACTGTCATAATTTTGCTCCTGTACATGATGGTGACTATGATGATTCCGGTTCCCGCCCCTACCCGACTGCACTGAAACGCGAGGTACAGTCTGTGCCTGCGTGCTGCGCCTGCGTGCTGCGCCTGCGTGCTGCGCCTGCGTGCTGCGCCTGCGTGCTGCGCCTGGTGTGAATCACACTCAGAAGCACATCGTGTGTCGCGCAGTGACGTAACCAGAGACTGATCTCAGAGGGAGAAGTAAATATAAATAAAAACAGAAGTGTTGTCCTGATCTGTACAGATAAACAGCGGAGTGTGGCGTCAGACAGCAGAAGCGCCGATGTGAAGACGATAATGTGTTATTTAATCATTTAAAGCTAAATCTACCACCAAACAATCTTTCTGTATTACTCCTGTTGCCATGCGTGACCTTAATTACAGTGAGAATGATTAAAACAACGTTAATAAAAAGGGAAAATTACACTTCAGATTATAAATCCAGATCTACTTTCTTGCAGTACAGTGGATTGACGTTGCAGTGGTTCGATCTGTCGTCGCTACAAAAGAAATGTATCAAAATGTAATCATTTATTTGTGCTAAACCTCAAAACACGGCTGTAGAGTTTCACCTCATGCCTAATAAAGCTAAAGAAAGACTAGAAAAAGGAAAAAAGTTCAGGACTCATGTGGAACGTTTAGCTGACTCATGTGGACAGTGCGAGGCCCAGCTTTACACTGCTCGCGTGTTTTATTTTATTTAGATATGTTTTTGTTGAAACTGACAGCAGCCACTTCTCCACAGCGGAGCTCCAGCACGTGCTCCAGCGCGCCGTGGCGTCGCACGCTCCCTCAGGGCTCGGACGCTTTCCTCTCCGTCCTCCAGACGGCACGCTGCCCAGCTGCTGCTTTAGCCCATTACAGCCAGCATGTTACCGGCATAGATCGAAACCCTCTTCAGAAAACAACCCCTCCTGTTTCCACACGTTGAACATCTGCAGTAACAGAGCTGCAGCCCGCTGACGACGGACAGGCGGCCGGGCAGCCAGCGAACGCACCAGCGCCACTCTGTCGGCTTATATATTTTACCAAGGCTGATACACATCGTATCATATTATATTAGTTCATAATTAACACACAGGTTACAAATTAAATGTCCAGCTTCAGTGCTTTTCATGCTGCACTGTAAATAAGTGCAAGGAAACGAATCGGTGCAGTTTGCTTATTAAATTACACGATTTAATAAAGCACAAGTTCTTTAAAACGCACTGGTGTGGACGAGCTGAAACCGCTGAGTCACGCTGAGTGCAGCGTGCTGTGGAAACTCCTTATAGTTTAATGATGGATGAAGAATGTGATGTCTGCAGCAGCATCTGGCAGCTTTTTCCACCACATTCGCATCTGAAAACAGGTCTTTGGGCCTGACTCCGGATAGTGATGCGCAACCCGCGGCTCGGAAAGCACCCTTTCAGTGGAGAGCGATTAAAAAAAACACACACACACACACTTCATACAATGTGATCATAGTGTTAATGACCCACTAAAGCAGAACAAAATAAAAGACTTTTCCCAGCACAGTCTTTTGCAGAATCACTCATCAGGTTTTTCTGATTTTCAGACTAATCCCGCACGTTTATCTGCTTCCTTTCCCGTCTGCCTCTGGTCCACTAGCCTGCTCAAGCTGCAAGGTGAGAAGTGAAGCGTACCTCGGAGTTCTGCCCGCTCATATAGAGCTGAGGTAGTTCCTGCAGCGTCTCCGCAGACACGTCTTTGTCCAGCGTGCCGGTGATGAGCTGCGGGAACGCCGAGAACATCAGGTTGAAGAAGATCAGATACCACTGATCGATCATGGATGAGCCGGAGAAGCCGCAGTAGAACTGATACCAGAAGATGAGGGCCACAAACATCTGAGCAGAGGACAAATGAAAACAGAAGGATGAAACAGCAGCGCGGCTCGTCAGTGAAGCGTCCGGCTGATTATAAACAATGCGTCTTCATTACGCGCAGACACGGGGATACGTCTTCCTTAACAACAGAGCGTATCCAGGTCACCACAAACGCTGATTTTAAACGACTCCGACGCAGAGCAGTAAATCCTGTACTGAATCACCTCCATCAGCCAGGCGCCACGGAGGCGTCACAGGCATTACAGCGGCCGTATGGAACTGTGCTGTTAACTTACTAACAGGAACCAGAGCGGTGAATTTGGAATTAGAAAGGTTTAGGTTGTCACGGTGATGCACCTTTCTGCACAAAAGAATGTTTGCTGGTTTAGTTGTACTTCATCTTCTAAACACCCCATTAAATTAATAATGTTTGATCTGAAATCAGGTTGAAATAAAAGGGCAAAGTTCAAGGAAAATTTAGCCAGTTAGCTAACCCCAGGCCCAGTTAGCTAACCCCAGGCCCAGTTAGCTAACCCCAGGCCCAGTTAGCTAACCCCAGGCCCAGTTAGCTAACCCCAGGCCCAGTTAGC
>JAQQZX010000037.1:794109-813912 GCA_030068355.1 Notoglanidium maculatum
ACACACTCTCACACACTCTCACACACTCTCACACACTCTCACACACTCTCACACACTCTCACACACTCTCACACACTGTAAAAACAGAAAAAGCAAGCGAGTGAGAATGTAAGTACTTGGAAGTACGCTACGGGAACCTGATGGCCACCGTACGCTCTAATACACACCTGGAGAGGGAGGGGTAAGGGGGGGTCAGGGGGCAGAATCACACAGAGTGGGGCTTTAATGATGCACAGTGCATCACAGCTACAGCAGGGCAGCGGAAAGTTCAGGAATAAACAACGTGAATGTCTCGAATAGATGAATATAACAAAAGGTATTCCACCTGTTCTTCTTACAATTAAATCTGTGCATCAGTGCAAACCTGTTACCCTGAGAACCGCGTGTGTGTGTGTGTGTGTGTGTGTGTGTGTGTGTGTTCCCTCTTACTATTCAACAGAACAGAAAATAAACCCATCAGAACCGAGTGTGGATAAAATATGATGCAACATCCACACACACGATGTTACATGCGCGCACGCACACACAGAGGTGATGTTACACACACACACACATGCATGAACGTGCACACACACAGCTGATGTTACACACACACACAGCTGATGTTACACACACGTGCGGCTCTCACACTCTACAGTCTTACACTGAAAACTAAAACGTTAACAGCGTTAATTAGAGTAAAGAGTTTCTGGGTTATAAATGATGACGTGTAAAGACAGTTATAATATAAATGTGGGAAATAAAGTTCTTTTTAGGTTTATTAGCTATAATAATGATCACTAGAGATCATATTTTACAGAACATGAAACGTTAGTATTTTTCCACATTCTTCCTTCTGAAGGAGTTTATTTCAGATTCTTCAGTACCGTGTGAACGCGGCACAGCGGCACAGCCACAGGACAAAGAGCTGGACTCAGATCATTCCTTATATCTCCATGGCTTTGTCTCCACACGGATACGCAGAGCCGTTTCCTCTAATAGTGTGTGTGTGTGTGTGTGTGTGTGTTTGTGTGTGTGTGTGATAACAGTAGCCATGTTTAACTTTACTCACTAATAAACACTCACTAATGCTGAGCACTAATCCACAGTTATGCCTGAGGTGGTCAGGGGTGCACATACTTTTAACCACAGGAACTTCATACACACTCCTGAAACAGCAGCTCAGAAAGCAGAAACCTGCTCCATGATCACATCCTAATGGGCATTAAAACACAAACGTCTCCACTCGTGTTTCTGCGTGATCAGACCCGAGCGCTAATGCAGCTGATGCTAGCAAGCTAACTGGCTAACGCTAGCATGCTAGCTAACAGACAAACTGGTTAATTAAGGGTTCCATTTTACCTTTCAGTGCAACCCCATGTTACAGAATGTTCGTCTGTAATTAGCTGAGAAAGAAAGACAGACAGAAGGCAAGTGTGAAAGAAAGGAAGAAAAACAAGAAACCAAGCGAGTCAAGAGGAGAAAAACCCCAAAGGAAAGCAAAAGGTTTAAAGGAAAACAAAGGGAAATATAGAAAAATATCAAAAGATAAAGAAATTCTAATAAATAAAGCGAGCATGTCAGAAAGAAAGACGAAAGGAAAGCAAAAGGCTGAAAAGAAATAATGAAAAAATATATTACAGTAATTAATGAAATAAATAAAGACAATAATAAAGCATTTCATTTATAATAAAAAAAGAAAGAAAGAAAAAGGACCGAGAAACAGACAAAAAGAAGGAAAGCAGAATAAAGACAAAGGGACATAATGATTAAAAAAATAAAAGAAGGGAAAAAAGTCAAAATGGAAAGAAAAGATAAATAAAAAAAAGAAAGAAAAGTAAAGAAAGAGCAAAAGCGTGCCAAAAGAAGAGAGAGAGAGAGAGACACAGAACAAAAAGGCAAAAGCAAATAAATAAATAAGAAAGAAAGTGCCAAAGAAAGGAAAAAGGGAGGAGGAAAAAACATGGGTAATAAATGAATAAACTTAACGCTTAAACTTAACCCAGGAATGTGAAGCAAACATCTTCAAGCTGGTAGAGAGTTTTTATTTCTGTTTGATTAAAGCTGGAAGTGCGTTACTCGTCCCTGCGCTGCTCTTCCTCTTCCTCTTCCTCTTCCCAGCGAGACACGCCAGAGAAAGCGCTTTAACCTTTAGCAGCACATTTCAACACATCTGACGTGTTCCTGTGAAGTGAGCATGGGGCTGATCACGCCGCTGCCCAGGTCACGGAGCAGCATCGGACGCAACACTGCGCAGGCGTGCGGCGCTGCAACGCATCCAGGCGTGTGCACTGCACTTACACACTACACACTAAAGCCCGCTAACATGCAGGATATAAGCATTAACATTTCACAGCCCCTTTTAAACACGTGAGCGGGCCGTCGAATCCACTTGTGGGCGTGGCTTCGTGATGACTCACAAGGCTTTGGGAGGAGGAGTTTTGTGGTTTCTGGGTAACATGACAAGCTGCAGGTTTTAAAAAAATCTTATTAACTTGGAGAGAATAAAGAGAAGCCGGTGAGGGAGGGACTGTTTATCGCTGCTATAACGTAAACCAGCAACACTGATTGTTACATAGCGAATTCTTAGAACGACTCGTCTTCAACGTCTGCAGTTCCGTACTAAATGAATTCAGGCGCCTACACGGCGAAACCAAAGTGCACGGTTTACTTACTTTACTGGGTTCAATTAAATATTATTTTGCAAGCAAGCACAAAACTAGAGAATAAGAGCAACATTTACATGAACTGATTGCATGCTAATGTGGGGGCGTGGCTTTGCAATCTGGATTTGCATATGACTTTGAAGAACTGGTTTAATTTAAATTTCAGTATTTTGTTGGTTCTGGTTTAAAGCTGTTGTTTTATGAAATATTTTCAAAGATCAGGTTTTTTTGGTTCACCCGCTGTGTGCGTGTGCGTGTGTGTGTGCATGTGTGTGTGTGTGTGTGTGTGTGTGTGTGTGTGCATGTGTGCGTGCGTGTGTGCGTGTGTGCATGTGTGTGTGTGTGTGTGCATGTGTGTGTGTGTGTGTGTGTGTGCGCGCATGTGTGTGCGTGTGTGCATGTGTGCGTGTGCGTGTGTGCATGTGTGTGTGTGTGTGTGCATGTGTGCGTGTGTGCATGTGTGTGTGTGTGTGCGCGCATGTGTGCATGTGTGCATGTGTGCATGTGTGTGTGTGTGTGCGCGCGCATGTGTGTGTGTGTGTGTGTGTGCGCGCGCATGTGTGTGTGTGTGCGTGTGTTTCAGTGGTGTAAGAGCGTGTACACACTTCTGACTCGAACCCTTTAAGATGTTTGAGGTCATCAAGTTGTAATAATGGCCTCTTGTTATAATCGTGTAATAATTAAGCATTCACCTCGAGCCGCAGTAACACTTACTCCCACAAATCCTTCCAGCCACAGAAGCTTTACTTTACTCAACAATATGCTTAGTTACATTTACTAAGACTTTATGTGTGGACATCAGGTGCTTTTCTGGTTACGATTAAAGAGAAACCAAAAAGAAAAGAAAAAGGAAGGACAGGAAGAAGGAAAAGTAAGAACGAGGGAGGGCGAGTGGGTCAGGTCGTATCCATCGCACCGCCCCTGCACCGCTTCTCGGGAAAGCCTGCGTTATATTATTATGATACGTCTGGTATTGCAAGTTATAAATTAAAAGCCAGACGATCTATAAATCAGACTCATTTACTGAATATTACATTAAATATTCAGTTCGTGTTACACCGTCATATCCTCCGGCTTTAACTCCAACCAGCTCAGAGCTTCTGTAAAACAGCAGCGCAGATGTTGCTCATGTTCCCAGAGCTGCAGCGCGTCTGTGGATGAATCACCACATCACCACCATCCAGAAATAACCACGGCTAAAATAACGTTAGTCAAACCTCAGCCCATGTCACAGCACTCACCACGCTGGGCTGATTACGTTCTCTCTCACACACACACACACACACACACACACACACACACAGACACAGACACAGACACAGACACACAAGCAGTCACAGCTTTTAATATAAAAATGCAAGAACTTTATTTTAGATGAAAACTTTGTGTGAAAAAAACAAAACGACTAAAAACATATTTCGGCTCAGGCTACATCCTGTAACCACTTCCTGTTCCTTCATCAGACATCCCACACCCAACTCACTCCAGTCCCCGAGTCACACACTTTCATTTCTACATGATAGTTTTTATTTCCCAATTGTTTACTTATCTCACAAACACACAACGTGACCCTTTTCAATAAGAGCTGATGGTTTATAGCGAAAGGAGGCGGGGCAAGCAAAGTGAAAATAACTTTATACAAAATAAGTTTATACAAATGAGACGTAAAGAAACGTGGAGACTAGCAATAGGAGTGTGTGTGTGTGTGTGTGTGTGTGTGTGTGTGTGTGTGTGTGTGTGTGTGTGTGTGTGTGTGTGTGTGAGAGAGAGAGACAGAGAAAGTGAGTGTTACTGTTACCATCCTGGCATTGATTCTTTTCCTCTAACTGCACACCCCAAGTGTTTTATTCCTCTCGCACCACGTTGTCAGAGCTGCTGTTACAGAAAACACCTTCTGACCAATCAGAAACCAGCACCAACAGGAGACTTCAATCTCATCAAACGCCAGACATGTGGCGGAAAAGTCAACGCCTGTGTCTTCATTCATTTTTTGCGTTTTTAGCAGAAGTATATCCAAGTTGTGGTTCAACTGTATTGTTTACTTTCACCAAAAGTGAAACCATGCCAACCAGCAATAACCGGAAGATGGAAAGAAAGAACTCGAATAACAGAAATGTAAAAAATAAAATGAACAAACATTCGCTGCTAGTGTGAATGTAAAGGTTACCGTTTCTGATCATGGAGGGATTTAATATCTGCGCTAAACTGCTGAGCATTCAATGTTCTAATCATAATGAAATGATCTTTCGCTCTCGTCATCTGTGCCGTGGCTAATTGATTTTATACGCCTGGACATAGCTGCGCTAATATTTTAAAATGTCGGTCAAAATATCGAGCTCCTTCTACAGTCGGTCGCTTTTTAGCCATCGCCCTCCAGTCTGATGAGAAAGATCGCTCAGAGAACAGAAACACCGAGATTTTCACATTTTCAGTAAATTAGGAGCCATAATGGTACTTCAGAGTTGACTGAATTCATGAGACTGGAACAGACTCCACCGCTGTGGAGGTGTTTTTATGCGGGAGGAAAAAGACAAACTCTGGAACAGCGAGGTATTTTAAGCAGTGGATGCGCTGGTGGCCTCGGCCCCGCGCGCTCGGGAACTTGACACGCGGTGTCTGACTCCAAGCTTTTTAAAAACGCAGTTTGCCCGAGAGCTACACGTGTTCCACCTGTGAGCCTGGAGCTCCACTGCCAGCGCTGTGAAGGCCATTCAGCCTGGAGGACATTCAGCTCTGTTTCAGGTCCCGCAGCCGGACGAACACTGAGGCTTTTGCTCGTGCAGAGCTACAGAGACGCTTTTCATGAGGAAGCGCACGCCTGCCGAGTCGGCCAGGAACCGGAGCTGTGTGGACGCTGCAATCGTGACGGAGAACAGCCTGACAAGTTTGGAATTTTATTCTTTCCGATTTCACTGGAGATCTCGTTACGTCTCCTACAGAATCCCGATTGGCAAATAACGCGCAACTTACGTTATACACCAAGAGGCTTTAGAAGATCCTCTGTGGTCTCAATGTAGACGATTCCGACAGAGGAATATGCAGCTGGCAATCGGACCTGGGTACTGCAGAGCCTGAGGCTTCCCGCCAGTGTCCTGGCATCTGCCCAAGAGAGGTAATTCCAGATTTTACACGGGCTTTAGATCACTCCTGAGTCCAGACGCAGAACAAATCCAACTCCGTCAGAGGTTCGCACTAAACGTTAATCTGCTGTTGGTTCGTTCTGTCCGTGTTTATGCAGTTGTCCCCGGCTCCAGCAGGTTTGGATTACAATTCTTCAGGAGTTTAATGCAATTTTTGTGTCTTATCCACATCTCGGCACAAAGACCGTCCTGCCTGGACCAAATGACGACTTGGCGATTGATTTTCGCTACAGAGAGCTTTTGCACGTTCGTCTGCACTGTGTGATCAGTGATAAAGCTTCTACTCGCCATCAATGGCTGCAAGTTGTGACAAGCATCATTCCGTTTGAAGCCTTTCCTACAGCATTAAAGGATAAAGCCTTTTTATGCTCCGGGTCCTGGGAGCCGGTTCTCTGGTTCCACTGCATCTCGAAGGATGAGGTCAGGGCTTCTGGATCGGGCCTGGAAAACGGATGGGGCGCTATAGTTCGTTATGATATCAACCTGCAGTATGCATTATTTTTTTCTGGTCATGTTTAGTTGCCTGTATTTTGTATAGTATTATTATTGTTACCTTTTTCTTTCTCCTGCTTTGCAAAAAATGTAATAAAAATATGTTTTTGGTTTTTTTTTAAAAAAGTTGTAAATAGCTTTAAAGCCGTCCGTGGGTGCGGATGACAGAGTTGGAGGTCAGCCAATCAGAGCGAAGATATTTACATATTTAAATTTAAAGGCAAAAATCAGCCTGTTTTATCCTAAGAGGTTTTCATACCATGCTAAAACCCAAGTGGCGAAACAAAAAAAAAGCGTCCACCGTATCTTCTGGAGATCGCCAGTTCAAATTCCTATAATGCTAAAGCCCTCGATGGCCGGGGGCTCAAGAGAGCAAAATTGGCCTGTGCTCACAGGGAGGGAGGGAGGGAGGGAGGGAGGGGTGGCACACTCTCTCCCACGGTCAATTACAGCGACGCCAGCCAACCACTGGTGCCAGTGAGCTCATGCATACAGAAGTGGGTGGATAGCGCTTTCCTCAGCGTGATACGCCGCATGCGTCAGAGAAATCACGCGACGGCCGTCGCCCTCCCTGATCGGTAGCGGTCATGTGATAGAGGAGAGCCGTCTGGTGGGTGGGAACAGGACACGACTAAATTAGGGAGTCCGCATAACTTTACAAACGCATCTCAGGGAGTAATATAACATGACTGAAAATTGTACAGCACATCCCCTTGAACAGTCTCAACCAATTTTATAATAAACAATAATAATTATAATAATTGTCGCCGTCTCAGACATACAGGTTCAGGAAGAACGAACAAGCAAGAGTCTGTCCATTCATGATTAAAAGCTGTTTTCGCCGTCTACTGTACTTTTCTCTTTCTAGAACACACCATGGGAAATTACTTTCCTCTGCCCGTTGTCTCTCACCTCTACACCGAACGTCTCTCACTCTAAACCACTGAACCACTGAACGGCTAGAAGAGCTGCACAGGTTAAAATGGAAACGCTGTAATGTAAATGTAATAAAGTGTGTGGGTTACAGCCAGCACCCTACACCCATTCTCTCATTTTACTCTCACGTTACTCAGGAGTGTTGATAAGAGACATCATCTTACTTTAGCAATAGCTTTAATGGTATTGTGGAACCTGCAGCAAGTAACCAATCACTTTCTAGAAAAATAGTATACATCTATTACCTCAGCTGTTAGCATTAGCTAGTGCCAAGCAGCCATAAAACACATAGCATGATTATTTTTTAAGTACTTACATTTCCCTTGTCTGCAGTTTTGCCACAGACAGTTGGTATGGTTCCCTCTTTTAGGAATAATATCTTTGCGCTGTACTGGTCCAGGTTGGTAAAGCAGTCAGACACAATGTGGTTAACGAACACAAACGGGTTTTTGTTGACCCGAGTTGGGACATGACCTTCAAAAATAAACTCGATCCGCTCAGCGCTTCTGTCCTCTGAGGCTGGGGGTCGATGTAACCGTTCCGGTACTTAGCTCACTTCAACATAATGGCACACCGCAAAGGTGTTTCTCAAGTCTCCTTTAACGCACGGGCAGCAAATTCAGAGGAGCTCAAGGGTGCCAATATGTTTACTCCATAATGTAAACACAGTGTAATTGCAAACTTTACCAGACATGTTCACACACAGACAGCCTGGTGTGCCAATACCTTTCATGTTTCGTAAAACTTCAGGGAATTTCGAGCACCGAGACGCGCGCCTGAACGCAGCCGGGGTGCCAATACTTTATTCTCCTTGTGAAATCTCGATGCGAGAACAGTACCTTGGGGACAGCATGTGACACAAGCCAAGGGTGCCAAACGTTTTACTCTACAGCTAAAAATTTCTGTTTCCACCGTAGATTAAAAGTGTTGGCACCCTAGTTCGTTTGCAGGCAAAACTTTACCAGGCACACCCACCTTCACACAGCCAAAAGATGCCAATATTTTTATCTTTCATATAAAAAAAACAGAGAGGAGGAAATGTTTACACTGCACATGTGGCTGAGCATGTGTAAAATTTTCCGGGTGTATATTTGGGAAAGTGGAATCCATCGTATCTGATTCACAACATCCACGACCGAGTCACGGATGGAGTGAGTCACCGCCAGAGATAAATAATCAGCAGCATCAGCAGAAACGCAGCATCGGCTGAAACCTGGTGACTTCTGAAGAAGCGCTCAGGAAATCCAACATCTCTCTCTCTCTCGCTCACACACACACACACACACGCACACACGCACGGATGAGGTCACATCTGTTCCGTCACTGATCTACAATTACAGCTCAACCACAACCTGCAGCTTTATTCAGATTACACCAGCCCGCTTTCTGCCCACTGCGCTTTTCACGCTTACGTTAGAAAACATTATTAAAGTGTTGTGCATAAGTATTCACCCCCTGACTCCCAAGAGAGACACAAAACATTCCATAATATTGAAAAATAATCTACATCGTTTACAAAATTATTTACACAAAAAACCCCACAAAAGTTGTGATTGCGCAAGTATTCACTCCCTGTCGCTGTGAAACCCCTGACCTAACTTTCATCCTGGAAAAGCTCAGAGTTAGAGAACATACCTAAACACGCAGCATCGTGAAGACCAAAGACAGATCAAAACAAGTCCAGCACAAAGGTCTGGAAAATGATCAGTCAGGGTATGGATATAAAAAGAAAATCTCCTAAACTTTGAATATCCCACATGCTGAACTAGAAGGGGACAAAACCTAAATCTGTAAACATTCTTACATTGTACAATTGTAAAGATTAAATCCAGGTGCAACAGAAATGCGTTTGCTACATCATCCAGGAGGACAAGAAAACAAGGGGGGGGGTCAATAAAAACATAAAAAAAAAAAAAAAAAAATTCAATTTGTAATTCAATTTATTAAATAAATAAATATTGAAGCATCTGTGCCATCTCAGATCGCGATATCGATATTACACTGTCGGATCACTCGGCCCTATTGATTTAGTACAGAGAAGATTCATCACAGAAGCAATCCGGGGCCCAAGCAGCCAGCTGAACATGATGCTACCACCACCATGCGTCATAACAGGCACGGAGGTTTTTTAACCTGATCACACATTAGAACTAGTGCATTAATGTAAAGCTGTGATTTGCAGCTGATCGTATGCCCGAATAGCGAGTTATTTATGACTGGTTTAAGGAGTTCATTTGAACAGATACAAACAAATTAATCTGATTTTATACAAATGCAACAACAGGCTGATGCTTCTGAATGATCGAGAGTGTGTGTGCGCGCGCGCGCGTGCGTGTGTGTGTCAGGGCCTCAGACGCATAAACACTGAGAGAAGCACATGATTTCTGCACGGAAATGTGCCGAGGCACGACATGTTCAGCTGTTTCTAATAAAATCCCATAATTACATCACGACAGACGATACGGCCGTGTGATTCCTGAGAGATACTGAGTGCAGGACGCAATCAATCTTCTATTAACTTCTGTTTGACAAAAAGCTTAAAAGAGGCTCGTTTTGTTTATTCCTTGCAATAATTACTGAAATGACTGTAAGGATAAAGAACCGCACGCTCACACTGACGAGCAACAAGCCGCTCGAGTACTACGGTTAGTGACTGTGGGCGTGGCCTGTCCTGCTCTTCTTTTAGTTACACAAAGACCCGGTAGCAGCTACACGTATATTAAAGATGACTAGGTGAACACTAATGAAACATCACGCTGATCCGCGTTAAGGCTATGTCTGGCAACACACGGATAGAAAACATTCATTTATAAGTTACGCTGCAGATCAGTCATGACCGCATGCGCTTATTTTGGATAGGTAGTTTTTCCCATCTATTTATGTATCGTGATATGAGATTAGTGTGAAATCCGTTGTGTGATTTCCGTCATGCTACATGCTCAGTTACGTTCCGGCTTCACTCTCGGAGCAGATTAGCAAAGAACGCTAACTGTGCTAGCTACAGTATATACACTGTAGGCACCAGCGATCTCTACTACGTTCTTCCAAATGCGTCTATACACATTCAATGGCATGTCGTATATGACAGGAGAAGATGAAACCACGCTTATGGATGTGTCTTCTAAATTAACTACAAGCAGGAAGTGGTTGTGAGCAGGGAACTGGAGGAGCGTCGGCGCGCACGCAGGACAATCGGAGCCGGTCGTCTGGGTTTGTTGCTTTACTCACCGTATCGTGCAGAGAATATTTCTTCATGCGTCAACTGTGTTTAAATCTCATTTTCTTGGCTTTCGACGGTTCACCTTGGCGTGTTTTTAAAGCAGCTGAAATCCGGCCGAGGAGCAAAAAAGAGAAATGAATGTGGGAGAAATGTTTCAGCATATGAGAACTTAGTGAAGTAAGAAGCGGTTAGTGTTGTTTTTCTTTTGTTGCTGTAGTTCATGTTATTTGGAGTAAAATTCAGAAGAACTAAGACAAAGTGCTAGTAATACTGAGAAGTTCAGACCAATATCATGAGTATCTTCAGAAACAAGCAGGTCCTCAAAAACGAGCACGTTCAGGAAGATAAAGTCTTATTTATCTTCATCCCGCCACACCTTCACTCAGGATCTTACTGCAACACAGTGTCCTATTTAGTGTGTTATTTGGCGTGTGCACTGTTTCCTGCTGCTGTCAGATTGTGTTGTTGATTTGCTGGTGATGTAATTTCGTGGTAATTTTTTATGTGAGAATGTGAGTCAGTGGTTCAGCTACAAAAAACTTCACTGAAGCTCCTGAAACACTCCAAGGAACCCCCGGAGTACAAAACACGTCAGCAGGGGAACGAGCTGAACTACGTAATAAAGATGATTTTGCAGTGAAATAAAAATGTTTCCAAATCATTTCTCATCTTGTTGAGAATAAGAATTTCATTATTGCAAAAAAATTATAATAATAATAATAATAATATTGTGATGATTTTTGAGGGACTCTGCTGCCACCCCGACTCACTGCTCTGATTGAGACAAAAACGTACAAATATAAAAACAAAACTTAGCAAAACCTAGAGTTAATGCATCGCCTCTAGTGCCATCCTGGGTCCAGATATACTGCGACTGCAACCGAGTCCTAGAAAGTCATATAGCTGTGATATCTCAAAAATGTGTGATGTACTTTAAGTCAAAGTCTACTGACTTGCAAAAGAAAGGTTTAAAAGAACCTTTAAAGAAATGAATACTGAAAAGAATAATAAAATATTCTGTAAATATTAATGAGAAAATCAGCTGTGTGTTTCAACTGGTTTGTAATTCTAATTTTTTTTAAAGATAGACAGCGCAGAAGCTCTGCAAAACATCATTTATCATGAGATCAATAAAACAATCCCATCTGAATAGGGTTTAAGACAGTGATTAGGATACAGATCACCGTCCCTCATAGTGCTTCTGACACCCCAATGAAAGTTTTTACACCCTGCCCTAATTTTGGAAGTCCAGAGAAAAGCAAAAGAAGAATTTGGTACCATATACAACTGGGGCACAAGTTGCCACCCCTTACAGTCCTCCTGCCACCCTGTTCTGACAACCCCGTACAAACTCCGAAGATGTAGCTCTGTAAGGATTCAAATCAGGGGACATGCCAAATAAAAGTCTGACATGTGTGTGTGTGTGTGTGTGTGCGCGTGCGCGTGCGTGTGTGTACCCCACATACTGAAACTCTGCCACCCCGTTGCCCCCCCATATGATGCTGTATGATGTGCATGTGAAGGTTCAAGTCCATGCAAAAGAAGAGTTTGGCATCATTTGCTAGAGAGTGTATAAACACCTGTTAGAGTGTTCCTGCCACCCCGTTGCCACCCTGTAGAAAGTTATATCTCACCGTCCTATGATGTAGCTTTTTCTGTGGATTTCTAAATCCACAGAAAGGGAGTCTGATATTTTTGAGTGTGTATAATATACATAATTTGGGTCTTCTGCCACGCTGTTACGACACTATAGAAAGTTCAGCCCAATGATAGAGCGCTGAAGGTCTAAACCCAGCGACATGCAAAAGAAAAAAGTCTGAAGTCATACACAATTAGGATACATGTCGCCACCCCTTAGAGTGCTCCCGCCACCCCGGTGCCACCCCATAGAAAGCTATGTGCTCCTGCGTTAGCTAGCCCTGAAGGTTCAGTCCAGTGACACGCAAAACAAAAGTCTGATATAAGTGTGTAGAACACACATGATTAGGTGTTGCCACCCCTGAGTGCTCCCGCCACCCTGTTCTGCCACCCCACATGGAAAAGTCAGGCCAACTGCGCGAGCTGGAAACCTTACCTGCAGTAAACCAGGCAGTCCATGTGGTTGATCTCCTGGTCGGATCGGTGTCGGCGGTAATCCTCCCACAGGTCCTTGACGGCGGTGACGGATAAGATGAAGAGCACGGGCGCGAGCGCGAGCACGGGCTGGAACGCGTTCACCACCGGCACGAAGTTGAGCAGCGCGATGAAGACGAAGTAGACGTTGGCGAAGCGGTGGAACTGCTCGAAGAGGTTCTTGGGGATGAAGGAGAGCACGGTGTACTTGGTGGTCTTGATCTTGTTGTTGGCGTACAGCCGGTTCGGGTTCTCCGCCACTTTGGCGTGGTGGTCGTACAAAACGTTCGCGTGCACCGTCCTGGTCCTGCTCTTGCTCTCTTTTTTACTTTTCCGCTTTTTGCGCTTTTTCACACCCGCTCCGGGTTCTTCATTCTCGCGCGCCATGGCTTTTCCACACTTTTTCTCTTTCTCTCGCTTTCTTCCTAAGTAATCATGCCTTGCCTCCTGCCCGATTCCTTCATCTTCATCTCCCCATTTTCCACTCTTCCATGCTCGCGCGACTTTTTCCCCTAACTTTTTTCTCTCTCCCGTCTTAAAGTTTCATTGTTGCATCTTTTTTTCCTTTTTTTTTTTTTTTTTTTTTTCCTCTCGCGCAGTAGAGGATGCTTTAAGGCTGAGCTCGAGCTGTGTGTTCCTGCGCGTCAGGCCCGGCCCTGCGGATCTCCATCACACCCGGATGCACGCGTACAGCCCGCTGGGGTCCATCCACATGCTTTCTCATGCCACGGTTTCTGACGCAGCTTCCGCGAGAGGCGGTGACTCTGACGTCACGAGCCCCAATCAGGCCCCGCCCCTTTGTGGAGCTTCTGCTCTAACTGGAAGTGCCACGCGTTATTACCGTCTCAGAGCGGTTTCCTCACCCGGACCACCTTACTGCCACTTTCTTACCTTCACAGTCTGATTTGTAACAAAATGAAGTCGGGTTTTATTCACTTCCTGTTCTTCGATGTGTTCTCACACAACAATTCCTTATCCAACAACTTGCTTCAACATGTTTAAGTTTAGCTTCAAGTTCCTGTTTACTTTCTTTTTTGAGGGAAAAAAAAAAATACAAATTCAAAGATTCAGCAAAAAAACTGACTTACTGAAATAAAATGTTTTTTTGATAAATGTTACTTGTATAGATTTGAATAAATATTATTTTTTTGATAAATGTTACTTGTATAGATTTGAATAAATATTATTTTTCATCATAAGGTTCTAACATAAATTAAAATTCTCGATTTTCTTTTTTCGGTGCCTTAAAATTTGTCTTATAATAAGTACATTTGAACTATTCTGTCTTTTAACAGATATGATTTTAAATGCGCTATTTATTCTTGCCCAGATTTAATCTTTTACCTTAGCGCTTGATTCCCAAACTCTAAAAATAAAAATAATAATAATTAAATATAGAGTACAAAACTCTGACTTCTGTCTTTCAATAAATCTCATTTATTCGGTCATATTAAATATTATTATGAATATTATGTTTAATAAATATCCTTTATTTCGTCTTTTAATAAATCATATTTATTCTGTTATATTACATTTTATAAAGGTGATTTCACGTTCACTCAAGAAATAATAATATAAAATAAGTCGGAATGAAACATTAATTAATTTAGTTATATTCTGAAGCTTGAAATTTGGCATTATATTCAATTTTTTTGTGTAGCTGTGTGTGTGTG
Source organism: Notoglanidium maculatum (assembly GCA_030068355.1). Classification (NCBI taxonomy): domain Eukaryota; kingdom Metazoa; phylum Chordata; class Actinopteri; order Siluriformes; family Auchenoglanididae; genus Notoglanidium; species Notoglanidium maculatum. The sequence goes on from JAQQZX010000037.1 coordinate 808,328, forward strand.
TGTGTGTGTGTGTGTGTGTTTGTATGTGAGTGTTTGTATATGTGTGTGTGTGTGTGTGTGTGTGTTCACTGATATGAGGTGAAAAAGTCTGAGGTGATGACAAAGCTGAAAAAGAAAAAAGAAAAAAAAGCTAAATGTTTTACATTTTATCTTTAGTTTCAGTACAGGATCAGAAATAAAGATAATTTAATTAAAATACAAACATATTGTAGCAGAAATATTTGGATAATTTGATGATTATTTGACAATAACAGTTTATTTATCTTAAGTTGCCATCTTTATTCTTGAACAAATTATGGTTTAAATGTTTTTGTTATATTCCATATGAGCTTCTTTAAGGTGGCACGGTGGTGCAATGGTTAGCACTGTCGCCTCATGGGAAGAAGGTCCTGGGTTCGATCCCCGGCTCAGCAACGGGGCCTTTCTGTGTGGAGTTTGCATGTTCTCCCCGTGCTTGCATGAGTTTCCTCTGGGTGCTCCGGTTTCCTCCCAAAGACATGTAGATTAGGTCAACTGACTACTCTAAATTACCCGTAGGTGTGAGCGTGAATGGCCCCAGCCACTGGCGTGCACAAGTTAGTGCTGGCTAGGCCAACACCGTTCTGCTGCACCTGCATCGCTTTTGTCACCTGAGCACCAACAGCATTTTAATAACAGCGAGGCAGCCTTTAATGTAAAGTCAAAAAAGATATCCTTTTCATTTCAAGTCCTTGAGATGTACTTTAGAGTTTTGGGCAGTGCCCTATGTTTCAGAAGAGATGAACAGAAAGTCCAGTTACTTGAGCTGGATTCCATGCACCATCCAGCCAACCTGAAGTTTCAAAGTATTTTTTCGACTTCTTTTGTCTGGTTTCTAAAAACTGCTGTAGTGCGTAAGTTGCCATCTGAGGTTTCAACAACTGAGATGTAGTCGGAAGTCTTGTTCTTGAGTCTGAAACGTATTTCATCTACCATTGGTAGCTGGTAATGGTCCCTCATTACTGCTCTGTTGAGATCATGGGGGTCTAAACACATTTCTAGTTTCCCATTAGACTTTTCAACAGTTACAATGAGTGGGCTCTTCTATACTTGTTATTACTTTCATTTTTTCCATTCTGTTCTGTTCTCTTTTCAGTTTTCCTCTCAAGGAATACTAGAATACTAGAATTTTCCTAGGTGAGTATACTTTTGGAGCTCCATTTTCATGAATTCTTATTGTGTGCTCTAGGCAACCTGTGCCCTCAAACCCATCAGCATATATTATATATAAGTTATTCATTTAGTCACTTTTGCTCAGTGCCATCATTCTCTCAATGAGCCCCATTTGTTCACATGCATGAATTCCTAGTATTGGTCTAGCATCTGATTTCACTACAATGAGTTCCAGTACGTGAGATTTCTTCTTGTGTTTCACTGTCCAGTTACACTTTCCTTTCACAGTTATTCGGTCTCCTGTGTGTGTAGACAGATTCACGCTTGTGGGCCTAAGTATGTTCTGTTTCCCAATTCTTTGCAGCAAGCTGTAAGGGATTACAGCCTACACGCCAGGTCATATATATATATATATATCATTTTCTTCTGGCTAATCCAGTTAGGGGTTGCCACAGTGGATCATCTCTTTCCACTTTTTCCTGTCCTCCGCATCTTGCTCTGTTAATATATACAGTATAATAAATTAAAAGTAAAGTAAAAAATTACAGTAGCACTCTGTGTCTGTCCTCTCTTATTCACTCTGATCATAGTGTTGCGATGGTGTTAATCAGCTCAGTGTGCTCATTCTTTATGTAGTTTCCTCAGATTAACTGCTGCTATACATCTGAGTTCATGTCAGTATTAGAATTGTATTGTATATGTCAGTATTGTTTTAACTTGACACAGCATGATGACTTTCCAACTCACGCTCATGGTCATATTCTTGATTTGTGGTGACGAGCCATCAAACAAAGCTGAGCTGATTGAATTTTTTCACCAGAATAAAGTCACCCAAGAGCGATGTTAAAGACTCGTAGAGAGCCAAGACGCATGAAAGCTGTGAGTAAATGTCAGGGTTATTCACCAGATATTGATTTCTGAACACTTCCTAAGTTCAAACATTAGATTCATGTTGTTTAAAATTGAATTTGATATTGATTTCTATGCATAATTCATTGCATTTTTTTGTTATTTTGACCAGTTGTCATTTTCTGCAATTAAATGCTCTAAGTGACAATATTTTTGTTCTACTGGTTTGAGTGATATCTCTGTCCCTGGCTCAGTTTCTGGCATTTCTGATCATGAGCTTATCAAATGCATTTTTCACATAACTACTCGTCCTCCTTTGGAAAAAATCTCTGTTACTTATTGTGATATTAGGTCTGCCATTTCCAATCTGTTTGCTGCTTCTCTTCTTACTTACAATTAAATTCTTCAATTCAAAAACTTACATACACTCCCCTCCTGACAGTATGGTTTCCCATTTTAGTGACACTATCTCTGTTTTCCTCCCTGATCTAGCCCCTTTAAAGCGTAGGCCTGTCCCACCCCTCGTGCTCTTACCCTTGCCCTAATGAAAGCCACTAGCAGGTGTCTTGAGCGTCTTTATAAGAAAACTGGCGTTACTGTCCACACATTAATTTACACTGAGCATATTCACAAGTACAGGGACAGCCTAAATGCTGCTCGCTCCAACTACTTCTCCTCCATCATAAATGGTGCTAAGTCTAGGCCAAGAAGACTTTTCCGAACAGTTACCGACCTCCTCAAACCTTCTGTATGAACATGTCCAATACAGCTGAGCAGGCTGAGCATCAGGCTTTCTTATATTCTTTTGAAAACAAAATTAACCAGATCTACTGCTGTTTTCCTTCTACTTCTCAATCATTCTGCCCTATCAATTTTCCTACCCCAGTTACGAAACTCACCTGTTGACTCTCTTTCTGTCTCTGAACTCATCATTAACTCTAATCCTTCCTCCTGTCAGTTTGATCCTGAACCTTTAACTTAAGGCAGGTTCATCTATAATCAATATTCTAATTGCTATAGTGATAAATACATTCCTCTCTTCTGGCTCTGTCCCTACTGCCCTCAAAACTGCTGCTGTTGCCCATATCCCTAAGAAATCTGAGGTGGATCTACCATCCCGCTCTAATTATAGACCCATCTCTAATCTTCCTTTTCTAGGAAAAGTGATGGAAAGAGTGGTAGCTACACAACATCATCTATTCCTTAACAATAACACTCTCTATGAGCCTTTTCAATCTGGCTTTTGTACACCGCACATCACTGATCCAGTTCTTCTGCATGTAGGTAATGATCTCCTCCTGTTTGCTGATCGTGGTTCTCTGAACATTTATCTCCTGCTCAACCCGAGTGCAGCATTTGACGCTGTAACTCATGATATACTAATTTCCCGTTTTTCAACAGTTGGTATTACAAACATAGCCTTTCTATCTTACAAACAGACAACAGATTATCACATTAGGTCAAAACTAGTCCTCCACCTCTCCTGTTATGTATGGTGTCTTTTAGGGGTCGCTTCTTGGCCCCTTCTCTTATTAATCTACATCCTTTCCCCTGGTCAGATTATTCACGGCCATTGCCTTAACTTTCACTGCTATGTAGATGATATTCAGTTATTTCAGTTTTGTCTCAACCTCACCCGCAGACCAGGGTGCGTAAATAACCCAACCTTTCTGTTAGTATTAATGATGTGCTTGCTAAGCCTGCTTCCGTTGTCAGAAATCTTGGTGTGCTGTTTGAACCGTCACTTAATTTTGATCTACATATCAAGTCCCTCACCAAAATTGCATTCTCCCACCTCATAACATTGCTTATCTTTGCCCATTTCTGACTAATAATGATGCACAAACTCTGGTTCACGCTTTCATTATGCCCCGCATTGATTACTGCAATTCCCTTTTCAATGGCCTCCCTGCAAAAATCCTAACAAAAGCTACAGTATATTCAGATCTCTGCAGCTAGAGTTCTCACGCATACCGAGCACTGAGCTTACATCTCCTCCATCCTCTCTCAGCTGCACTGCTACTGCTTCAGTCCTGTATCCAATTCAAAATCTTGCTTCTCACCTTCAAAGCGCTGCATAACCCTGCCTCTGTGTATGACCGTGAGCTCCTGACCCCTCACTCCCCTCTCGCTCTCTCGGGTCTTCTAGCAGTAATCTACTCGCAGTCCCACACACCAGACATTCCACACTGGGAGGCAGGTCCTTCAGTGCCACGGCCCCCAAACTCTGGAATTCTCTTCCACAGTCTCTTCCTGACTGCTCCACTTCTTTCTCTACTTTCAAGGCTGAACTAAAGACTTTTCTCTTCTATGAATCTTTCTCTTCCTCCTTTATGCTTAGTGCACTTCAATTCCTTTTTTCCCCCAAGTACAGTGACCTTGGGATTGTGAAAGGCGCTGTATAAATGTAACATTATTATTATTATTATTATTATTATTATTATTATAGAGATATTCTGATCAGTGCACTGAGTTGTCTGTTTTAGAGGTTGAAAAGCTTTAATAGGTTTTGAAAAGGCTGAAGGTTTTATACACAAAGAAACAAAGAATATTCAGGAAAAACCTGAATATTGTCATGGAGTCACGATGGTGTTGTTGTTGCTGGTGATAGTGGTTGTTGTAGTGGTGGTGATGACGACGACGATGATGATGATGATGATGATAGTGGTGATGGTGGTGGTGATGATTTAATTCAATTCAACTCAATTTTAAATATATAATGCTTTTAAACGCCATTGTCACAAAGCAGCTTTACAAAGATATATAAATTCTGCTTATAAATTTTAAATATATGAATTTATGTATTTATACCATTATTCTGGCGGTTAGGAAAAAATGACATGATAAAGAAAATTTGAGTAGCACCAGACTCAAAAGGGAACCCATCCTCATCTAGGTAACACCAGATAGTACCATTCCAAATGACTTGCTTCTATAATTGTGTGCTATATGGTCAAAAAGTTCAATTATGCAGTCAAGAAATTAATTACAGTTTTAACACGAAGTCTATTTTATTGAAGTTATCAACTGTTCACTTATGGACTTGAATGCAAAATTGTTCATGGCAGTTGCTGTCCTAAAGTTATCATGCAGCCAATTGTATTATATTATGTATATATATTATTATATGTATGTATCAGTTGCAGGCCTAAGCCATCATAGCAAAACTGTGTATCAACAGCATTCCAAAGCCATCTTCAAAGCTGATCATAAGTGATGAGAAATCAGGATGTATCAGAACAGTCCAGAGAGCAGAAGAGGTCAGAATCATTAATATCTCAGACGTAGCATGTGTACCTTGCCAGAGTGAATAAGAGACAGAGAGAGAAACAGATTGTTTCGTGTAACAGTAAGGAACAGTATGTATTGTGTGCTGAGTGCAAGCAGGAACTCCGGCAGGGCTAGCTATGACAGCATAACTAAAACTGAGAGCCAGCAGGTAACACAGACATGAGGGCGCCCTGGGACATAAAGCGGCCAGTCACTCCACCGTCAACACATCTGAGTGAACGTGTGAGAGTGGGGGGGGCCGACAGCATCCAAACATCCCAGTTTACCAAAACACTCAATGCCTGAGAACACCCCAGATCTGCACCTTTACCTAG
>JAQQZX010000037.1:816241-831145 GCA_030068355.1 Notoglanidium maculatum
AACACCGTTTGTTTCGGTGTCCATGTGCCGACCGAGTCGCGCCAAGAAACAATAAGAGAGACAAATAGCACAAAAAAGCACCATTTCGGATCCATAGTGGCCGCTGCGTGCTCACTGCCGCGCCGCCATCTTGGAATCCCAAATGGTGATGGTGATGGTGGTGATGATGGTGGTGGTGGTGGTGATGGTGGTGAAGGTGGTGATGGTAATGGTGGTGATGGTGGTGGTGGTGGTGATGATGGTGGTGGTGGTGGTGATGGTGATGGTGGTGATGATGGTGGTGGTGGTGGTGATGGTGGTGAAGGTGGTGGTGGTGGTGAAGGTGATGGTGGAGATGATGGTGGTGGTGGTGGTGGTGGTGGTGATGGTGGTGGTGATGATGGTGGTGGTGATGGTGGTGATGATGGTGATGGTGGTGATGATGGTGGTGATGGTGGTGGTGATGATGGTGGCAGTGATATGGACTAGTTTTATTTGAAAAAAAAGATATGGAAGATAGCTTTCCCAATTTAAAACATGTGGCCCCTATCTGGTGTAGTTAGTTTAGCAGCTAGCTAGGGCGGGTTGTTTTTAAGGGATCAAGATAATCTGCATTAGAAATAAAATTCATCATTTAATTTTGGATTTTTATCTGACTGATAATTATGTAAATACAGAAGATTCATCAATGTTGTATTCTTTGATAAATTAAAAAATGTCAGATGATGAAATTCTGGTCTCTGCTTGATTAGATACTAAAACAAATCACCCACTAGAGATTGCAGTTCATGTTTTTTCCCCTAAAATCTATACACAACCGTTTCTGTATCAATCTGTCATGTTTGTAACAGTTTCTCCAGCTCGGTCTGTGAGAGGTCTCGGGTCTCGCGCTCTCTCTGACCATCTCCTCCATCCATCATGCTGAAATTGAATCGTTCCATGATGCCAAGATGCCACGGGTCCAATCAGCCGTTATATTTAACTCCGCCCCACCGGCTGGACGCCGATCCTGCAAATCATGGGCTGTATGGCTTCCTGATTGATGCTAGCTGAGGGCTAAACGACCCGCTGCTCTCCAATCTGCTGACGTGTGGAGCTTTGAGCAGGAGGTGATTCTGCCTCTCAGTCAGAGACTTTCCTGACGGTTTAATATCTGATTCAGCATTAAAAAGAGTTCTGCTGGTTATGACAAAAAAAAAAAGCAGACCAACAAGCTGTAGCTGGATTGCTTATAAAATATAATAAATAAATGAGCAAAATAGTGAGCATTAATTATGTGATTAATTGCTTTTGCTAATATCTTTTTATTTGGAAATTATTCTGAATTTATTGCTGCACATGTCATACACACTCACTGTCCACATTTTTAGGAACACCTGTACACCTGCTCATTTAAGTTCAAGTTTAGGTTTAGTTTTATTTGTCATGTGCACAATGTACAAGACAATGGCAGTGAAATGTTTTCTCACTATGCTCCCCCTAATTGTGCAATAGTTTACAAACATAGTGCTGTGTTTCAGAAGAGTGGACCAGAGGTAGTAAGGGCAGAGGTAGCTAATATAAAGTAACAATAGATGGAGCATAATCATGTACTATGGGCATACATGCAGTGAATTGGGTATGAATGAAGTACTATAAACACGAAATGTGATATTAACGTTATATGAGTGTAATGTGAACATGTAATTTTGAATATGTGGCATAGGTGATCAATGCAGTGTAAAACATAATATATATAAATATATCAATATAAATATAAACATAGATGACACTATAGATAAGTCTGCATCACCCAGAGCCTCCTGCAGACCTCTGTTATCCAGTCAGCCAATCATGTGCTAGCTGCATAAAATCATGCAGATGCAGGTCAATGCTTCAGGTGATGTTCATCAGAATGGAGTAGAAGTGTGATCTCTGTGACTTTAACCATGGCGTGGTTGTTGGTACCTGATGGGCTGGTTGAGTGTTTCAGAAACCGCTGATCTCCTGGGCTTCTCACACACAACACTCTCTAGCGTTTACACAGACTGGTGCAAAAAACCAAAACCATCCTGCGTGCAGAGGATCTGCAGGCTGAAACACCTGGCTGATGAGAATGACAGGACGTCTATAGTAACTCAAATAGTCACTCTTTCCAGCCGTGGTGAGCAGAAAAACATCTCAGAATGCACAACACATCCAACCTTGAGGTTCTACAACAGCAGAATCTGCAAGAAAAGCAAGACTCTGAGGCTCCATACTGAGGCCATGCCCAGATGAGGCACAGCTGTTTTAATGTTATGGCTGATCAGTGTAAGTCCCATGTATTATTTCATAGTTTTGATGTCTTCAGTATTGTTCAACAATAGTCAAAGTAATGAAATGACTAGGTGTGTCCAAATGTGTCTTGTGCTGTCTATGAAAATGCCTTATCTGATGTCATGCCTCGTTATTTGAGTTCTCACTACACTACACTGTGTTCAAATAACAGCAACCTATTGTTATTATTTTCACACTAATTTGTCAAGTTGTGCGAATGGCCAGAAATGTAACAAAAGCAGAAATGTCTAAATTCGTAATTTCGCTTTAAAATTCTACATTTTAAAATTCTACATTCTACATACATAGTATGCATACTTCTACTAAAGTGTTATGTTTTTGTATTCTTTCCACCCTCAAACACACACACACACACACACACACACACACACACACACACACACACACACACACACACACACACACAGCATTTATTGTAATATCTCCTCGAGCTGATGACACTGAGATTATTCAGGGACAGACGGCTACAGCTAAAATGTACCACTTGTCCTCTGGCACGTCTTTTCCACATGAGGCGTTGCCATAGTAATCAGTCTAATATGCAAAGCCAGGATTCTTCGTTTTTCTCAGTCCAATTCAATTATCTTATTCCCTTGCCTAATTAGCATTGGTAATGAAGCTTGTTTTTGCCAATTCATGAGGAATAAGTATTATCAGAAGATTCTTCTGTAATCAAAACCTTATGTTGCCTGTTTTGTGGTTCCAGTTCAGAGTTTGTTAGACAACATACCTAATCTACAGCATCGATAAGGTCAAGGAGCAGTCAAAACAAATCTGGGACAAAGGTCTGGAAAATGTAAATCACTGTTTGGTTATAAAGATTATTTCAAACAAAAAAACCATGGAAAGAATACGGCACAACTGTGACTCTGCGTGGATGTCGCCATAAGTCAGTGCGCAGGTAAAAAGTGGATTTAGGAGGGAAACAACCAAGGGACCAAGCCAAATGATGCCACCACAGTAAGGATAAGAAGTGTTGATAATACGTTAAGGATAAGTACGTTTCCGACAAACGTAGCACTTTGTTCCCAGGCCATAAAAAGTTGCATTTCGGTTTCAGTACACAGAGAACCAAGTGTCCAACATGCCGATCAGATTGCAACCTTCAAGATCCTGAAACCTGTAGCCAGAAAAGTATAGAAAAGATATCAAACATGTGGCGCATCTAAGGCTAAGACAAATATCTAATAGATCGCAGATCTAATATCTAATATCAAATATCTAATAGAATGCAGAAAGGCCGCTGATGATAAACGGCTGCTCGATACCTCGTGTATCAGCAGATTGTGTTTCTGTGGAGTGATGAGTACGAGCCTCAGCATTTACAACTCGCTCGCATTCGTTAATAAGAAGCCAGAAAATGCTAGAATGCGCTATCCGGGCCGGTCTCAGGGGGACGGAGCAGGAGGTGTGAGAAATGAGATCAGTGCTCACTCGGAATAATTCAGGCTTGGAATAAGACACAGAGCAGAAGGATAAGGATAAATAAAAGAAAAGGATTAAAGGAGAAGTCTGGCATTGTTTATCCTGTGTCTGTAATGTGTGTGATTAGTGTGCAGAAAACAAAGCTGAACTCTATAAGAAAAGATTTGAGAAGATTTTCTCGAACCCTGTTGTTCTGAATTAACATTTTATAATCACACAATTGAAACATGTATTCAGCATCTGCCCCTTAGACTGCTGTTAAAAGTACATTTTTGGTAAACTGGTTTGAACGGGACAGAGCAAGTAAACGTCTCCAAATTCTTGTCCATGTTGTCCAAACACTTTTCATGCTGTTACAGGAAAATAATCAACTCCAGGGTGCTAAAAGGAGCTCTGCTTCGCCACACCACGTCTGTCTGTCTCACTGCTGAGTGAGGTTATGCAGAGCTCAGGTTCGTGCCGCGGTGCGTTTAATGTTTTTAGGAGTCACCAGTAGAGGGAGCTGTAGTCCATCCAGAGTGAGCGTGTAACTATACCGCAGGGACACTCAGAGCCCGTATCTCCTTCTGTTCCTCTCTCTGCAGTCATCCACTTGTCCTAAAGTAGCAGGAAACCTCAGAAAGCACCGGGCCATCACATTCTAGAGGGAGAACGCAACACTATGATCTGCATCTGGGTCCAGATTTAAACCCAGAAGGATTATAAAAAGAACTCTGCCCTGATACAGCATAAAACCCCCAGCAGTAGGGGTGGGAATTCTGGCTCTGACGGTTCCTCAACCTCAGGTACATCACCATATAGCCAATCTCAACTAGAGCTGGTTGCAGGACCGCTCGTATAATCCCTCTTATACAAACATCAGTCATGTTTGCACCTGCCTGTGATTTCTGCTGAAGAATTTAGCTGGTTCTGTTTCCTCACATATAAACAAATTTAAAGCCAATTTAAAGCAGCACGACTCTGAGCAGGTCGTTCCTACGAATGAAAATATATCACACAGTGTTGTGTATTCATATTCCCGTTAATAGTCATTTTAATGTTTGTGTTAATGTTCATTCATTTTCACATTACTGTTCATGCTCATAGTAACGATCCTGATGTTGTTAATGTGCGTGTTAATGAACGTGGTCTTTGTTTGTTCGGTGAGCTTCGTGTCTGACTCATCACTCACACAGAGTTAAATGCTCACGCTGGTGTGACTTGTTTTTGTTGAGTCCTGTAGGATCGGAGTTGAGCTCTAGTCTCAAGCAGACGCTTTGGGAACCTTTCTGCACCTTTATCTGTGTTCATGTCTGTGTTTGTATCTGTATTGATCTCAAAATTCATATCTATATGTGCATCTGTATTTATATCGGAATTCGTATCTGTGTTTGTATCTGTATACATGTATGTATTCGTATTTGAATTTATATCTGTATTCGTATCTGTGTTCACGTCTGAATTCCTACCTGTTTAGAACACATTACCTGTTTATTCTGAATGACATACTCGTGTTCTGCCGTTCGGGTTTCCCTGCACTGGAGCAGGTGATATTAAGCAGCGCAGAGAAGCTGTTTCACTGCAAATCTCTGTGTGGAATCATTTTTACCGAGGTTGAAGGTTTGAGGGATGTTCACCGTCCATCCTTCAGCCCTGGACGGATCAGGAACGAGCTCCAAAATGTGAATCCTGAGACGTGTTGCCGTTGCCTGGAGACGAGCGTGAGACGGAGTTAGTGTTGATGTGAGTGCGTGAGAGGGAGAGTGCAGTTCCCTCGCCGTATACAGCAGCTCTAATGCAGGCGGAGGTGCTTCAACCCCCGGTTCCAACCAATTCAATAAATAAATAAAAAATCTAGTGACCTGAGAAAGGCACGGCTCTTTGTCTTTCCTCCACTGTGTCCGTTTTCCGTCTATATCAGAACACCTTCACATGATAAATGACTACAAATCAAAACCTTTAGGATGGAAACTAAATGACGCTAGTGGTGTATTTATTTTCAAGACATTCCAGAAAACAAGCCCTGAGGGAGAAAGTTCCTTAAATTTGTTAAACTTTGCTTGTTGAAAGGTTTGTGAGTTAGATGAATAAGTAATAAACTGATAAGTGCTTTTACAGATCTTCTAAAACCCAGCTAACTAAATTACACACATTCTCTGTAAGAGGTGTATTCAAATTCTTTCTCCATCTTAGGGAAAGTAGCGTCACAGCTTTACCTCTGTTTCAAATCACTGACACTGGAGACTCCTTCCAAACATGTTCCATAAATGTCTGCTTACAGAAAACTTCAATGCATTGATGCGCTTTAAAACCTGTTTATGAACTGTAGCGCCCGCTGTTAATGAGCCGTTACTATAGAAACAATAATGTATTAATTAATATAAACTTACAATTTTCAAAATACACATTTTTTTCCTAAATTTTCAGCTGCGCTACTGTCAGAGCTGCTGTTATAGAAAATTAATCAACACCTTCTGACCAATCAGAATCCAGGACTCAGCAGCGCTGTGATGTAATAACTCGCTAAACTAGCAACATATTTACACTGATCCAATGGATTACCATTGATCCATTTCAGTCCTTTCTGTATGTGTGTGTGTGTGTGTGTGTGTGTGTGTGTGTGTGTGTGTGTGAGTGTGTGTGTGTGTGTGTGTGTGTGTGTGCATGGTGCTGCTGGATTAACCTCTGACCCTTGACCTCACTCACACTTGCATCAAAGTTAAATATTCAACCAGTAAACATGAAAGCAATTAACACAGCATGCTTTTAAAGCAGACAACGTGCTCGGCTCAATCTGTAGGAAAGGTTTGAAAAATCTTTTTTTTTTAAAAATCGTTAATGTGAACAGTTAAGCTGTGGGAAAAAAAAACAACAGAGACAGAATGAGCAGGAAATAAAAAAGTGTGCTGTATGCTTTTGGTAAAATATCAGGCTAGTTAGAAAATATTAGCTAACTAGCTGGGCTAATATTGTTTCACTTCACCTCTAGTTTAAACTTGCTGTACTAAAATACCTGAAGCTACGTTTTATTTAAATAAACTATTCTGGATAAAATAATGGTAGAAAGAAAAAATGTAAATATCCAGATGAGGTTCTTTTGCTGCATCGGGTAAGTGATTTTAGCGGCTAGTTACGTTACAGTAAAGCTAATGATTTCGTAGGTTTACTGTAATTATAATGTAGACACATCAGTATTAACGGAGCTAAATTTCGAGGAATGTTTAACATATTTAAGAAAAATAATCCAGGACCAGGTGTAGAGATGGACAGAGGTCCTGTTACCATTCATAACGTTATTGTTTTCCTAAAAACTGCACGTCCCAAAGTCTTTTATTCCTCCTGTACCACAGCAACTGCCAAGAATGTTTGTAGTTAGGATGCATTAAACATTGTATTAGTTTATAGCTACATTTAATGTGTAATATTCAAGAAACAAGTTAGTTCCAGTTCTTGTTTGTTAGGAGGTAAGTGATAATAATATAACAATAATAAACTCCTCCATCATGAAGATGTTGGAAAACTTTCCAGCTTTACCTCTGACTGTTACACAGCACTGACACTGGAGACTCCTTCCATCAGTGTCAAAGAAACGCATTTGTCTTTACAAAAAACTTCACATCAGCAATTTTTAAAATTCATTCACGTGCAGTATCCGATGTACAAATCGCCGTGAACGAGCTGTTACTATAATAAACAATAACGAGCGCATGAATAAAACCTGCGCTACTGCCAGAGCTGCTGTTATAGAGAATCACCTTCTGACCAATCAGAGTCCAGCAGCACTGTGGTGTAACTGAATATAATATGTGGGCTGAATTAGTTTTTTCCTATATTCAGGAAGATATAAAGAAGGGTGGCGTCTCTGACTGAACCCCGGTGTGGAGCGCTCTTTAAGTCATTAATAGACATTTTGGCTCTCTGTCTGGGTTAGAATTTTCACAGCATAAAAACTCACTGAACGCTGGTCATAAATCATCCACTGCTCAAGAGGCCTGGAAGATTAACAATACAAGCGCAGATGAACAAATGAAGAGGAGGTTAATATGGCATAAAGCAGTAAAGTAGGTGTGTAAGAGTAGTCCTGGGTTCTCCAGTGGAACCGTAGTGAAGTGTGTAGGCCGTGTGGGAGTTCGCTTCTTCCATGCTGATCTCTAAAAGAAAAGAGAGCGAGTGAGAAAGAGCGAGCAACAAGAAACAGGAAAAAAGTGGGCGAGAAAGCGAGAGCAGATGAGTGTCTGTGAGTGGGAGTCTGAAGTTCCGTATTAGCACAGCTTTCTAGCCATAATGCTAACACATGTAGCAACGATGTGAGAGCTCCAGGATCAGTGCGCTGGCTAAAGTCTCGCTCGTGCTAATTAACTCGCGCAGCTCCTTGTGGAGAGGCGTAATTAATCAGAATGCTGAAGCGAACGGCCACAAACAGCGGCCTTCAAACGAGCTCTTCTTCAGGATAACGTTCAGATCTGGGTCATCTCGGCTGCTTGGGACTCGCTTTAGTGGTGAAGAATTGTTCAGGGCTGCAAATAAACCCTGAGCACTTACCCTCCCCTACTCAATGGAGATTATATTAGTCTTTCCTTTGGCACTGTTTTTAATCATGTTTTTAATTGTATGGCACTTTTTATTTCAACCTGCATCATTGTTATTTAACATCTCTTCCCCAAATAAATGAGTAAGCAAGTGTGTCACCTCATATTTATACCCCAGGATGTCATGGATGACTGCTTAAGAGTTTCTAAACACTGTGTACTTAAAAAATTATTATTAGTTATTATTATCAATTATAATTATAATATAAATAACAATTATTATCCGTGACAAGTATGTGCGTGTGTGCCAGGATTTTAACATTTTTCAAGAATTTGTAATGTAAACACCTGTGGAATGCAATGGTGCGTGTTGGCATGCATATGTTGCACATACATTGCTCATAATTTCTGCATGGCATGCAGTGGCAAGCTGTGGCCCGCCCCTTCTCTCCTCCTCTTCTAATTTCCGCTGATGGTCAACAAGCATAGTGCCTGCAGCTGCCACCTATAAACACTTTTGCTGAATCTGTGCTGAATCTTGTGAACTCTCTTCTATCACCCTGACCGCGTGAAGCTTTTTGAACCATGCTTTTATAGAGACTATCCTGACATGCCACCACCATAGAGCTCCAAGTCATGGGCCGTCGCTCAACAAATTCCTGCATGATGATTTCTATATCATGTCAGTGAGAGACTATTCATGCCACTCAGTGAACAGGCATATCCAGACGTGAAATCCTCGCAACTTATGCACATGATTTAGTACATGCCCTTGGCACAACTATGGCATAATAATGATTGCCTTGGTGTGCCATTGCGTGTCTTAGACGTGTCACGTGTTTGTGGCAGATGTGCACCTTGTTCGTAACCTATGCATGACAGATGGCACATGGTGGACATGGTGCAGACTATGCATAACTTTGTAGTGATGACAAGTGTCATGCCCCCTTTTTGGCATGCCACAATGCAGACCTGTTCGGGACCAAAACTCAAGTGAACTCACATTCTAATACACAAACTAACAAATTATCTCAAATATTTTAACTCTGAGCTCTAATGCTAAGACTGACTAGTAATTCTACTAGATTCACTCAAATGGATTAACAGTAATTCCTATAAATTACTGCAAACATGGAAAATGTAATACAGTAATAATGTAAATGCAGAAATCTCTGTAAATGAACTCAAACAGACCAACTCACTCAGATTCATTCACATCGCTGAATTAAATACACTTCTTCAGACCAACTCCAACAGAGACGCCATTTAACTGACCTGATAGATTAATTCAAATAGATTAGCTTAAGTAAACTCAAACAGACTAACTCTAAGCATTCAGTGTGAGTTTTTAGACTGTGAGAAACGCTCCCATCTGATATTATGAAGTGAAAGGGCAGACGACAGGCTAACTGATGGAATCTCAGAGTCTATTACGGCGGGAGCGATGGAGGCAGGAGCAGACCGGATGTTAAACGATCAGAATTCAGCATCGCAGCACCGGACCTGTCTGTGAGGAGCCTTATTGCATTAGGACAGTGTGGAGGAAGAGGAATACCAGCAGAGAGCAGAAAATCAATGCAGGTGAGTTTCTCTTTTTGACACGCATAGCTACATTTGCTCACTTGTTCTTCCTCTCTCTCCGTCTCTCGCCCTCTCATTCATGCAGACCGTCATCATCCTCCTCATCATCATCCAGCATACCCGTCTGTGAGATCCATCTCCAGCCTGCTTCTGCTCTCTTCCGTGTCACAAACTGAAAATATAGAAATCAACACCAGGGCCAGCTGAAACACAGAAAGAACCAGATCAGTACACAGTTGGGTCCATAAGTATTTGGACAGCGAAGCAATTTTTTTAAGAAGAAGCTCAAAGTGTAGACGTTCTGCTTTAATTTATGGTGATTAATAAAAAAAATGCACTAACCATTTAGGGCCATTTAGGAATTACAGTGATCTTTTTAGCTAGTTCCTCCATTTTCACCATTTCTAAAGTAAATGGACAAATTAATATAATTGTAAATGCAATCATCATTTTTAGTACAATTCCTTTGTAATCATTCACCATCTGAAGACATCACCAAATGCTTTTTCCATTCAGATGCTTTTCCAGGCATTTACTGCAGCTGACATCAGTTGCTGCTTGTTTATGAGACTTTCGGCCTTCGGTTTTTTCTTCAGTAATTGAAAAGCAGCTCAATTGGATTGACTGACTAGGCCATTTAAGAGCATTCCATTTATTTGCCTGAGTTTGGATTGCTTTTGCAGTATGTTTTGTGCCATTATCCATCTGTACTGTGAAGCGCCATTCTATCAATTTTGCAACATTTGACTGAATCTGAGCAGAGAGTATAGCTCTATACACTTCAGAATTCATCCCATTGCTTTTATCAGCAGTCACGTCATCAATAAACACCAGTGTCTCAGTTCTGTTGCTAGCCATCCATGCCATACCACCTCCTCCACCATGTTTGACAGATGATGTGGTATCCTTTGGATCATGAGCCCTTTCTTTCTCCACACTCTTCTCTTCCCATCATTCTGCTACAAGTTAATCTAGATTCAGGCTTTTTAGATGTTTTCTAGCAAAGTCTAATCTGGCCTTTCTGCTCTTGAGTGTTACCAGTGTTTTGAATCTTGAGGTAAACCCTCTGTATTTACATTCATGAAAGCGTCTTTTTAATGTAGACTTTGGCAATGATATGCCTACCACCTTGAGAGTGTTATTGATTGGCTAGATGTTGGGAAGGGGTTTTTCTTCATCAAGGAAATAATTATGCAGTTATCCACTTTAGTTGTCTTCCATGGTCTTTCAGGCCTTTTGATGTTGCTGAGCTCATCAGTGCATTCCGTCTTCATAAGAATGTACCAAATTGTTCATTTGGCCGCTCCTAAAGTCCTCCTTTGTTTTTTTCAGTCTAATGACGACCTCCTTCATTTGCATGGACACCGCTTCGGACTGCATATTGAGAGTTCCCACTGACAGCAGCCAAATGCAAATTCAACACTTGCAGGGACTGTGTAAAAAAAAAATGGCTGTAATTCCTAAATCTCTTGAATTAAAGTCTACACTTGGGTCTACAGTCTATTGCATCTTGATGGCTTCATTTGAGCCATTTCATTGAGGTGGTGTACAGAGGCAAAATGATGAAAACTGTGTCACTATCCGAATACCTATGGATCCAAGTGTATATGGATCCAATTAATATCGGATAATTTTAGGGGCTGCAATATCATCATCATCATCATCATAATTCTCATAATTTTGATTGCAAAAAGTGAAACCAATGAAACAGAACACAGATGTAAACACTACCATTAATCAATCAAATGCAAGAAAAAAGTAAGAAGCAGCAGCACCTACTACCACTAAAAAGGAACGTGCACTAGCGTGCAGCATAGAGTGACGAATCAGTTCCAGTGTGACTACAGGGTCATCACACTGAGTATGAATGAAGTCCTCGAGCTTTTTTATATCACCACACCTAACGAGAGAGAGAGAGAGAGAGAGAGAGTGTGTGTTAGGTAACTGACAGCAGAGGTGATGGTCCGTTGGCGTTCAGTATCACACTCATGACTTCTTCAGGCCTGAACGCTGACAGCTCGGGTGATGCAGTGTGATGTAACACTCTCTCTCTCTGCTCATCAGTAGTGTGCCGTGTCAACTCCGCACAGATGGGAGATTTTTCTTTTAATAGATTACGTCCTCCTATTAACTCATGAAGATATCCCAGAATCCCCACAGGCTTGTGTTCTGAAAGAGAAACGGCTCATTTCAGCACCTCATTACTTACACTCCAGCTTATAGATTTAAAAAAAAATCTCTTTAGCATGCATCGCAGTAAACAATACACCATTTTGCTGTTGAATTTTGGTCAAGGCTATTACTCCCAAAGTGTGTCTTGATTTGACCATCACTATCCAGTCAACCTTTTCTCTCACAGGTTGTACATTTAGAAATATTGTGTTAGTAGTAATTTGGTGCTCACTAAGGTCTGTAATTGTCTGTTAGATGTTTCAACTGTTTTAGGATGAATTTCTGATCTCCCAGGTTGCTCATGTGATATTCTCGCTGTTCACAGAGGAAGTAAAACGATCCGTATAGACGCAGTGTGATAGAAGAAGAAGTTTTCAGTGCTGAAGCTTCGGTGTAGTGGATGTATTACAGAAGGAAAAAAGCTGTCCACAGTCAGTTCTGTCAACTCTCACGAAGAAGTTTAACAGGCTGTTTTTATTGAATTTCAAATAAACAAACTTGCGAAGAAAAAAAGTTGAAAGCCCGAAAGGCTTTCAAAACTTCTTTATCATAAGAAGCATCTTCATAAAAATCCCTGTGCTGCTTGTGCTGAGAATGCCGTTTAACACTCCAGAGTCAGTTCACACCAAAACACAAACTTTTGATTCAGTTTGGGCTTTTGGTTGTTGATTAATTTTCTATAACAGCAGCTCTGACAGTAGCGTAGCCTCAAATCACAGGTTTATACATAATCAATATACATAATGTGTATGAAGGAGTCTCCGGTGTCAGCGCTGTGGAACAGTCAGAGGGAACGCTGCAACTTAACGATTTCCCACTTCTTCAGGACAGAGGAGTTTACACTTCACTGCGGTTCCTCAGTGACATTTCAAACTGCGTGTTTTTGTCTTATTACCTTCAAAAGAGAGAAAAAATTGCTGGCGAGGGAACGACTGTTTATAGCTGCTATAACATAAGTGATACCTGTTTTGCGGACTTACTTAACAGATAAAAATTATTATAAAATTATTAAATAAAAAATGTAATCATTGGCACATTGTTGTGGTTTGAGAGGAATAAAACCCTTGCAGATGTGTTTATCTCTCTGCTTCATCATATCATACTGTTGTTGATTGTTTTCCTATAACAGCATTCCTCCAAGTGGTTTAAAATTTGGGTTAGTGTAAACATTTATTATCTTTTGAATATTCATTTCTCATAATGGAGTGAGATATAGTCAGATCTTTGTTGTCTAATTTATGATCATGTGTATGTGATTGGTAACCAGGTGAACGTGTGAGTTGGCCACACTTGTAGGCAGAGTGCATTCTGGGAAATGGAGTTTGACGTCGAACCCGGCTTTGAGGTGACAGCTACAAAGGCTTCGTGGGCGCGTTCACTTGTAATATCCACAGCTCTTAGTGAGGCTGATTATTGTGTGTCTGACAGTAATGATGGATCGTCATTTCTCTATCCTGTGTTCTATCACACTCAGCGGTGCTTTTCATTTCAGTATCATTACAATTAAAGCCTCCCCTTAATGCCGCCGAGGCTTTTGCTGTTGTTTAATTAACCACGCCACGTTTTCCTACGGCTGCAGGATAACACAAAATATGCATCACACCATAAATCATAAAGCTCCCAACACGTGTTAGCGATGCAGACGCTCACGGTTTTCCACATGCACACCTCATTAAAACTCATGTACTATTAAATAATTCATGAGCTCCTGTTTTTGGTCTAACTGCTGATCCGTGGAAATTTAGGCGTTCAGATCCGTTTCAGCTCATGAGCGCGAGTCGCTGATTAAAAAGGATTTAAGCAGCCTTCTGAACTATAATGTGAGATCATTCTGGAGTTCCCCCGCTCAAAGGAAAACCAAAATAAATAAAAGTAATTAACTTTCTAATTGATTGCATTATTTTGTTTCAGCCTGATTTTTTTAGGCAACTCAGCACAAACTACATGCCTGGACACAAAGCAGTGGGAAGTGTCGAGAGCCCGAACAGCAGGCCGGTTTGGCCCGAGGCTAATTCTCAGTTTAATTACACTGGCACCGAGCAGCGAGTCTCTCAACAGCCCTTTAATCAGTCCATCAGGAGCCACAACACACCGCAGTGAGACGGGGACCAAACTTAATCGAGGAGAGACAAAGAAAGAAATATGCAGACTGACCTGCATTTCTGTCACCCTTTTTATTTCATTAATTTAATCAGTTATTTTGTAATGGTACCAGAAAAAAACATAATTATACAGATTATTACATATTTCCATAAGGGAGAATTTCTAAAGCAGTTTCATCATCAGTAAACATCAGGAAATATATTCACAATATTCTGTAATTTGATAATACATGCAATGTATACAGCAATGACTACACTTTTAAAAATATAAAAATATTGAAAATATTTTTCGTATTTTACAATGTAAAAATGTTCAATAGGTACTTTGGAATTTGTAACGTTCTACAGTTTTCTGATTATTTCTCTGCTTTTATTTATTTAATGAAGAAAAACAATCCAGACAGGATTCGTGGTGAGTCTCTGGTGTTGGTGATACAATGTGTTATGAACACTGCTCATTATATATATATATATATCATGTGAACAATTCATAATGCATAATAAACATCGCTGTAAATGCATATTGAATGCGTTTTCATAAATAATTCTAACAATACATTCCTTTTTGAACGTGTTATATAATCAGAAGGATACCATAAATATATTTTCACTTCACCTCAAACATCGATATGAAGAATGTTTTACACCTTTGACCTTGGCATGGTTGGTTTGAGTATTTCAGAAACTGCCCAGTATCAGGGGGGGTCTACCCAGTATTAGGGGGGTTCTGCCCAGTATTAGGGGGGGGTCTACCCAGTATTAGGGTGTTTCTGCCCAGTATTAGGGGGGTTTTGCCCAGTATTAGGGGTGGTCTACCC
>JAQQZX010000037.1:849073-863248 GCA_030068355.1 Notoglanidium maculatum
ATGTTCAGTTTAATCTAGGCCTAGGGGCCACAATGTTCTTTAGGGCCAATAAAACTCATTGATCAGATCATCCTGACACATTTGTATAATAATCCCCTACCAAAAAAAACCCACAAACACATGAGCGCTAAGGTGTCCTCTTTTTTGAACACCAAAATATGGTCACCCTACTTAAGCTGCAAAAAGTGCCAAGAATGCTAATATTAACTCTACAGTGTATTTAAAATTAGTTTATGAGGTAGCTAGCTGGCTAGTTAGTGTTAGCTGGTACTATCTTTTTAGCATGTAAGTTTTGTTCTTTTTTTGTAGTAGTGTTAAACATAATGCAAAGAAAGCCAAGTAATGATAGTTAAAACCTTTCAGATATTTGTCTTGCTGAGAATTTAAATATTTTACTAGCGTGATATGAGCGTTTGCTGCCTCTGAAGCAGATTTTTAAATTCCTTCCCAATTTTATTCTCTGAGACAGAGCTGAGGGAATTAGCTGAAGTCACACTATTTTATCTAAACAGCTTAAAGGTGTCGTTTCTCCAGACTTCATCTTCACATCCGCAGGCATGACACTTGGTTGATGTTGAAATCTGAAATGTGATTACGTGTTCCCTCGTGGCTAGTGCTAGTGGCTCTGTGAATGCACATGCTCCCTCGGTGCTGGCGGTTCTGTTAGCGTGCATGTTCCCCGTGTGCCCAGAGGCGACGCCCAGGTCGGTGCCCATGGTGATGTAGCTCACAGCAGTGCTTTGGGGCTTCATGCCAGAGCTGGTGCCCATGTGGGTGTTGCTTTTCAGAGACACTGTTTGTGTTTGTGCTCCTAGCAGCCTTCTAGCAATACTGTGTGCTTCATAGATCCAAGTACCTGAGAACCTGAGAACCCACGGCTGTTTGCTTAGTGTACTCTGTGTGCAGAAGGTGTGTTTCAAGACCAGAGATAAGAGTATGGGTTTGTTTTTGAGTTCATGTATGGAAATGAGTATAGTTTTGAGCTTTAAAACTTGGGTGGGTATGTCATTGAATCCTTATATGTAAATTGGCATGACTCTGGTCAAACCTTTAAAACCAAGAATATGATATAGGAGCAATTTTAAGTGCCTTTAAGACTATAGATTGTAATGTTGGCGTGTCTTTTATTCTCTATATGGAATTGGCCTTGCCTTGAGTGGGCATAGCTTTAAGACTAGCGATGTGTGTTTGGGTCCATATATAATAATGAGATGGATTTTTCTATGGGTTTAAGGCGATCTTTGTGAATGTGGGTGTGTCTTTTTGTCCATTTATGGAAAACAGGGTGGTTTTGAGTGGGCAAGTGTTTAAGATTATATATGGAAATTACAGTGGCTCTAAGAGCGTGCCTTGATGAGCGTATATGAGAATCTAATTGTGTCTTTGAGTCCATATATGGAAACAAGAGTGGCTGTAATGAGGCCTGTCTGTAGGACTGAGAATGTGGGTGTATCTTTGAGTCCATATATAGAAATGGAAGTAGCTTTGAGCAGGTGTGTTTATATGATTGGGATTTGTGCATGCCTTTGAATCCACAGCTGAAAATGATAGTGGTTCTGGGTGGGCGTGTCTTAGACACACATTCATTTCCATATATGGACGCAGATGGGCGAATCTTTAATACTGTAGATAGGAAAGTGGGCAGGTCTTTGATTCCATATATGGAAAAGAAAGTTGCTCTGAGTGGGTGTACATTTTAAAACCATAGATGAGAATGTAGGCAGGTCTTTGAGTTCATATAAGGAAATGAGTGTCACTGAGTTGATGCATCTTTAAGACTATATATATGGAAATGTGGGTGTCTTTGAGAAGGTATATGAAAATGAAAGTATTTTTGTGAGTGGGCGTATGTTTCATTCAATGAGCTGTATAATAAAAATAACATACATGAAAGAGTAAATTTTATTTTTTAAACCGATGCCCTTATCACCCTCCCCCCCCCACCCCCTTACAGGTTTACTGATTTAGACACATATTGTTCATAGAGATGTGGTGATTTTCAGATAAACAGAAAAAAGGGTTGAAGCTCACGGTTAAAAATAAAATAAAAATGAAAGTAACTTGATACTTTGTCACATATTTACAACATCTAATAGAAAGAAAAGAAAGGATCAAAGGAACAAGAGTCAACTACTGACACAATGTACCTGCAAAAGTGCAAAAGTGTTAAGCCTGTTAATGCAGAGTGTTCTGAATAAGTCACATAACTCTTTCATTAGACAGCGAAGGTCATTGGTCCCTGAAGCGAGGTTAGTCACTCAGTGCGATGTCCAAAAGCATGATGGAATACAATCGACATAGTTCTGCAGATATAAACTATAACATGCCATTGTTGTTCAGCGTACATGTGGATATAATACAAATTAATCACAGCACATAGAATACTGATATATTAGAAATATGCATTATGGGTGATGAACATCTTGGATGAACACCCTGAGACAATTTAGCTTATTAAGATCATTTTATACACGGCGCTGTCCAAACCGCCACCGTCACCACCACCAAAAAAAATGTAATTTAAAAATTTAATCTTTAATTTAGTTTAAAGGAAAAATAATGGAGACAGAATTCAATTGTGGAGCTCAAGACAGCTCAGACATTTACATAAGGCCTACGTTAATATTATTAGACTCAAACATTGATTAAAAAAGGTGTCATACTTAAAAACACACATGCTAAATGTTAGTTATGCACTAATAAGAAGAAGTGATGTTTGATATAGAACAAATAATACTGAAAATGCATATATTGGCCCTGATTTAAACATTCCCCAATTATTTATATGATTGAGCGAAAATGAAATATACCGAAGAATTTACACCAAGTGTGTGAAAAAATCGTGTCCAAAAAGCATTAACATAACATAACATGGCTATATACAAACAATCCATTCATACATGATAATATATTAAATATTAATCAAAAGTCAACACAACTGCTGATGGAATAACAGCCCACGCTGATAACTCCCTCAATACACAATATTGCATTTCCACCATTTGGTTTAATACAGGGCTCATTTTATTGGTCAGAATTTGTTTTCATATTTTGCAATTTGTTGTACAAATTTAGTCCTTGTTTATCATGTTTTCTCCTCTCGCTTTTTAGTTGATACGAGTCGATAAAAAGGGTCCGATCGCGTCATGCGGAAGTCTCATGGCTTCAAAATTTCACAGTCTATAAAATGTATTATGTGTTCATGTAAATGATATATTACGCTGTTTCTTTTACATGAAGCTGTCTGTAGGTGTGCACATTGTCTGTCTGTAGAAGTCTGCATGTACAAAAAATCCCCGAAAGTTCCCGTCCTTGAAAAAAAGACAAAAGCATAAATGCTGTAAAATGGAATTTTAGAGTAACACAAAAGTGTAAGGAAGGGAAAGGACGCTCGTACACATGGCTTAATTCACATAGTAAAGCCAGTAGATGAGATTGAAAAGGGAAAACACGGCAGGGAATATTATCCGTGACCATCGATCGATGGCGTTGACGTCCGTAAGATCTGGGATTTTTATTTTCAGCTGTGAAGAGCGTCTGCGCAGTCGAGCCTTTTTGGGCTGCGTGTTTCGCTCCAGGCTGTGCCGCCGTGGGCCGCTCGCCTTCCTGTACTGGATCCCTGAGTTATCCAACATCACAGCGGTGGAGTTTCTCGCATCGCTGATGCTGGTGGTGATCTCGTTCCCGGCCACTTCATTATGGATCTCCAGCGTGGTCAGCAGGATGTTCCCCTGAGAGTCCACCTGCGGGGGAAAGAGCAGAATCAGCACGGCTCTGACGTTCCGTCTCGATGATCTACGATGAAGCTGTGAATCTATAATAGAGATTTTTTATTTTTTTTGCAAACAAAACACATTACACAAGTCTCTATAAATAAGAATGCTGAATGTTCAAATCCTAATATCAGCACGTCAGCACATTATGAGTTATAGTGTGAATTAAGATGCCTTTTTAGAACATGAATTATTAGGTCCTGTGACGTGGATGAGCTTTATTTGTACAGATAAGCTAGAATGGAAATAATGGTTCTTTAATGGGTGAAAAGGTGACGTGCGCTAAAATCATAAATCCATTCACCTTGGACAAAATGGCATTTACTGTGAAATGTTTCCAAACCTCACCTGCACTGCAAATTTTAATTAGTTAACACTGCCTTAAAAAAATAAGTGGAACAGGAACTGAACATCATGCAATTCCTTTTCCTCTTTACTTATTTTTTTAAGGCAATCAGGTTGCATTGTTTTTTCCAAGTATCACGTAAATGATATTTCAAGTAAATTTCAATTAGAATTTATAGTGTGTCCTTTGTCATAAATGATATAAACAGTGCAAGACTTTCTAGCAGTAAATATACCATTTTTGAGTGAACTTTAATATACCGTAAAGTGTAAAAATGTTAATCTCATTAATTTACACTTTTTTTTTTTAAACTAAAAATATCTTTTAATAGTTTCATTTTTCAAATTGTATTTTTTGACAGTAAGTGTTTAAATCTTTTTAATAGTAAATTTGTAAAAAAAACTTTTTACTAACAGTAGATTTTTAAAAGTAGGTTTTAAGTAAGTAATTTTTTAAAATGTAAACTTTGGATTTTTATCTGTAAGATTTTTTTTTATAATAAATTTTTAAATGAGTAACATTTTAACTGTAATTGTTTTTCAAAGCTAAGTTTTTATAACAGCACAAATAATAGAGTTTCAATAGGACTTTCTTCTAGCTGTCTTCTAACGGTATTTTTTATGTTTTTTAAACAGAAAACTTTTGAATAATAAAGTGGTGAAATGGTCATTATGAATTACTGAGATAACTCAATTTAAATGTAGAATTAAAGAAACATTCTTGGAAAAGCTGGTACATGTAATTTAAATTCCCATGACAAATACTGAGTAATATCAAGTAATCAACATCAGCATAAATAAAATTAAATATATAGATTTTGAGAAAATTTCATTTGTAACTTATAGTGTAGCGTAAATATTACAGTAACTTAAGTAATACATGCTATAAAGCTTACAGTAATGTTATTTTAATAAATATCTTTAGAGTGTCTGTGTTTACTTTATGCATGCAATTATTTAATATTCTGTATTATTTTGATGAGTTTATTGAATGAACAAAATATCACACAGTATAACAAAATGCTTATTTAAAAAAGCAAAAAAACAAAAAAACAAAGACTTGATCTGTATTTTACTGAACAAACTCTGCTGTTATTTTCCAAAAGGACCTGCTGTGTATGAAATCTGTTGTTTAGTTATTTTCACCCTTGAATCTCTTTTGGAAAGAAGGATAATTACAGATCAGACACAACAGTAATGATGTGGAACAGGATCATGGGAACTCATTACTGCTGATCTGAATCTGATCTAAACATGAAGGAATGAAGGAAGACGAAGCAGCGAGAAGGAACAAGAGATGGAGTGTTGCATACTGTTAATCCACACAACGCATGAGGGGGATGAAAGCAGGAAAGAAAGGAGGCATTAATGCACATTTGCTTAAGAAAAAAACTACACACTGACAGCGAGAGGCTACAACACACACACACACACACACACACACACTCACCCCTCGTGAGTGGCGGTGACCTTGTACCTGATTGGACTGTTTAACTCCTGACGCTTTGCAATTCCCTCCCTCCTGAACAGACTGGCCAAAATAAAGCACAAAAAAAGAAGACCGCCTTTACCTTTCACCCCCGCAGGTTAAAATCTATTATATACACACAAAAGAGTCAAGAGAGGCCATCTTGGATAAAGCAAATTTTTGAATGGAGTGTGTTAACGGTATACAATAGGTTAATGTAATGTGCAATGTTCTGATGTAAAGTTGTCACAACATGAGTAAAACATTTCTGAGAATATTTCCTAGTTTTCAGGAATAGAGGTGCACAAAAATCGAACTAATACGCATCAGGGAGATGTGGTGATTTTATCAGCTGATTTCTTCGGAATCTATCCATCTGGCCTGCCACGAGTGCATACTAAAAGTACACTAACTCAATCATTCAGTTTGATTTCAATGCTAAGAGCTTCAGTCTCGCTCTCTCACTGGCATCTGAGGTAACTCTATCCATCCGTCTGTGGCTAATCGGTTTTTGCCTCTAGTTCATCGTCTTCTCATTAACAAAGATTTGCCTTTCTTAAATTACAGCTGCACTATATGTAAAGCGGGTTTACGGGATCTGGGCGTGAGGATGCCGGTGTTTGTATATGGAAGTAAGTGCAGGAAGCATCACCTTGTTTCCGTCGTATTTAGTGCGGTCGTTGTTGGCTTTCTCTGCCTTCTCTGCCATTTTCTTCTGCATCTGAGGGCCTCGTCCGAAGAAGATATAATTGACGAAGGCGTATTCCAGTAGGGCTAAGAAGACGAAGACGAAGCAGCCCATCAGGTACATGTCTATGGCTTTGACGTACGGGATCTTGGGCAGCGTTTCTCGAAGGTGGGTGTTGATGGTGGTCATGGTGAGGACAGTCGTGATACCTGAGGAAGAATCGGGTTTTAAAACGAAGTCATTTGTTCTTCAAACACTTGTGATGTGGTAAAGGGGCGGAACTTATGCATAGAACAATGCTACATTTGGAGAATCTTGCTAAATAACTGGTCTTAAGTACCAAGAGTGAATTCTAAACACCTGACAGGTTGTAGGTATAAATAAGAAAGTAATGAGAAATAATTTAAAGTTTGTACCACACACTTACCAGGTTAATTCTTAGACTTCAAGGTTCTTTAAGGATTCCTTAAGGGTTCGTTGGATAATTAAGGGGTCTTAGCTTCCAAAAACTACTTCTACTTGGAACATTTTCTGATAGGTGAACATTTTTGTTATAGGGACCTACTTTGAACATTTACAGGTTTCCTCAATGGGAAAAACAAGAGTGAGAAAGTATGAGTATCAGAAATTGTTCTATGTTGAGGCCATTAATTATTCAATTATTAGAGAACCATTTTTCCTAAGAGTGTGGTACCAAGATATTAAATAAATTGTTAAACAATTAACAGGTTCTAGGCATTAGTAAGGAAATAATGAACAATAATTTGGAGTTTGTACCATATACAGCATACACTCTTAGAAAAAAGGGTTCTTCAGTGCTTCTTTGAGGGTTCATTGTATAATTAAGGGTTCTTAGCATACAAAAACAGCTATACATAGAATCTTTTGTGACAGGAGAATACTTTGTTACAGAGTTTTACATCAAACATTAAAAATTTTGAGCACTTAAAGGGTACTACATTTGGCCCACTGTGGTACCACTTAAAGGTTCTAGAACCCTACATCAAGGCATTTTCCCATTAGTAAACTGCAGTCGTGGCCTAAAGGCTAGAGAAGCAAGTTTGGGACCGAAAGGTCACTGGTTTGATTCTCTGGACCAGCAGGAAGAATGTGTGGGTGGGGGGAGTGAACGAACAGCACTCTCCCTTCCCTCTGCGTCCGTGGCTGAAGTGCCCTTGAGTGCCCCCAACTGCTCCCCAGGCACTGCAGCATAGAGCTGCCCACTGCTCTGGGTATGTGTTCACTTCTCACTTGTGTGTGCTCACTGCTTGGATGGGTTAAATGCAGAGGAATAATTCATACCTTGCTTGGTTCAAGGTATGCCACAATCATGTGGTTTACTGGTTTTAATGGTAAGGAATGGACCCAGAAAACCCTTAAAGAACTGCTTTTCTTTTCTAACAATGTTCCATGTACCAAGAGCTGCATATTAAGCACCTGACAGGTTCTTGATATTAGTACTCCAATACTCCAATTAGCACTTACCTTATGGCTCTTCAATGGTTCATTTGTTTCCCTACCAGAAAAGATTCCAAGTAGAAACACTTAATTATCCAATGAAGCCTCAAAGAACCCTTGAGCCATTCATGACTAGGAGCTGAAGAGAGCAAAACTGGCTGTGCTCTCAGGAAGGGAAGGGTGGCATACTCTCTTTTCCCAATCAATCACAGCAACACTTGCCAATCATGGGCACCTGTGAGCTCATGCAAGTGGGTAGATAGGACTTTCCTCCAAGTATGTAATGCCACTCCCTGATGCTGCATGAGGAGCAGTTTGAAAAGATGTGGTTGGCTGACTTAACATTCCTTGGAGAAAGCATGTGATAACCTTCACCCTCCCTGATTGGTAGCTGTCATGTGATAGGGATGTCGTGTGATAAGAACCCATGAAGAACCCTTTTTTTCTAAGAGTAAATCAAGTATGATGATGGTTTAGCTAAATGTTAAACACCTGACAGGGTCTAGATATTAATAATCAGTACGTCATTTCATCTGAAACATATACACCATACAGCACACGCCGAGATTCTGGACCCATGGTGCAATATGAATACACACTGCACAGTACACAGGACATAATAAAGTGCAATAAGAATACAAATACATGCAGGAAGGGGGTACTAGGAAGCAGGGGTGTTAGGAGCAGTACAACCATGAATATTTCAATCATAAAACATTTTAAATTACAATAAAAGGCAATGAAAAAATAACAAGGTCCATATCTGCAACTTTCCATCATTTTTAAGTGGCAGTGTAGTATTGTGGTCATGAACAATGAACAATCACATTATTTGCATATTGTACACAGTAAGGTGTAAACACTGGTTCTTACCTGAACCATAAACATTTAAAGTGAAAGTGAAACATAATGTAAACATTGATTTTAAGTGTGCATGAAGATTGATGGAGTTGAGGTTGGTGTAGAATAGAGTGAATGGGGGGTAGGGGAGGGGGTGTGATTAGAACCCAGGGTAATGTCAGTGGAGTGGGGCAGGGTGGTATTCATGAGTCTGACAGCCGGGGGTAGAAGTAATTTTACAAACTGAAAGTCCTTGATCAAATGCTACAAAACCTAAAAGCAAAAACAAAATAGTTGGAAAGGTTGGGAGAGATTGTCCATAATGCTGGATACCTTACAGATACAGTGTGTCCTGATGCGGGGATATAGGCACACCAATGATGTATTCAAACTGACCGCAATATCCTCTGTAGCATCTTCTGGTCAGAGATGTGGGAATTACCAAACAAGTCCATGAAGTCATGAAATCAGCTGGTCAGGAAGCTCTTTATGGTTCCCCTGTAAAACATGGTCAGGATGGGTAGGGGGATGTTTGCTTTCTTCAGACACCAGAGAAAATGCAAGTTCTGCTGGGCTTTCTCGGGGGGAGCTGGTGGTGGCTGCCCAGATGAGATACTATTCAATGCAAACACTAAGGAACTTGGTGTTTATCACCCTACTGTGGAGACATTTATGGCAAGTTTCTGAAGTTAGCAATCATTCTGTTTGTTCTGTCAACATTTAGAGACACCAGACCATGAGCCATTTCACCTCCACTGTATATATACACACTGAATACATGCAGTTGGAGGTCCTGCTGCCAAACTAACTGTGGTCTCTCAGTAAGCTGCAGAAACCTATGAGGTCCAGCTTTTCAGTTTGCTTCTAAATGCTGAACTTAATTCTGTGATCAGCATTCTGAGGTAGGTGTTCTTTTTGTCGAGGTGGAGTAAGGCCAGGTAAGATCACATTCTCAGTGAATCAGTTGGCGTGGTACTCACACTGCAGCGAGTCCACTGTGGTGGGGAGTCTGGTCTTGATGTAGCCTAACTCATGTCCAGCTGCTTGAAGCACCTCATGATGATCTGCATGAATGCTATGGGACTGTAGTCATTGAGGCATGATGGTGGTGGACCTAATGCACTGGGGGATGACTGCTTGTCTCAGGGAGCTTGTTGGGTCCCAGAGCTTTGCAAGGGTTGACCCTAGAGAGCACCTTCCTTACATGTGCTGGGGACATGTAGAGTTTCTGGTCTTTTGAGGGATGTCTGGATGCTCTTGCACAGTGTTCAGTGCTTTGAACTGTGCATAGAACAGTGTCTAGTGGGTGCATTGGGAAACCTTGTAGACCCTGATGGCTAGGATTCCCTTGCCACATACACTACAGATCTCTGGTGTTGCTGAAGTTGCTGTATTTTTATTTACATGGCTGTGGACTGAGGTTGGCTCTCAGCGTCCTGCGATGGTCCTCCAAAATGGTTATTCAAAGAACCTTTAATATGGTTCATTAAAGGCTCATTAGATAGTTAAGTGGTCTTATCTTCCAAAAATGAGTTATGCTATGAAAAGACACTCTGTCTTTTTGTCATGATATTGAATGTGAAGGCTAATAAAAAAATCTATTATTTATCATTAACTCAACAACAGTACATAACAATATGTAACAATTATAACCAATAGTAACAATAATAATCAGTGCAGCTGGAGAAAGACCTCAAATGGTTCCGATTTTATCCTTATATCTAAAAGCATAGTGTAGCGATATGGGTCTCAAAGTGGGTTCTGCGGGTGAGACGGTCACAAAAAACTTCTCTGGGTCCAATAAATAGGCTAGAAAACATTGTAGACATTTAAATAATGTGCCTAATTTTTTAATAGTTTGTAAAATTAACAAACTATTGTTATTGTTATACTATTAAAATCTGTACTGAAGAATTCATTATTTCCTTTACAGTTAAATGAGTATGTGACTGTAAAAGGTTACTGTAGTGGGAATACTGAAATGTGAAATCCCACACTATACTGCACTAGATTAGCGATTGAAAGCTATCAAATCAATCATAACGTGCTTTAGAGTTACGACTGGGAACAGGGAACACAGAGTAGGATGGCATGAGCCATCGTCCAGGCTGCAATGCAAATAAAAAAAGTGATGAAAAGCCTCATGCAGAAAATTGGACTAAAAGTACATATGAGGCTGTATAGACAGAAAAGTACACAGCGATACTGAGATTATTCAGAGACTCAGCCAAAAGAGCTGCGATGAAATATTTCTCGTTTGACAGCTCGGCTCTGCCGCCCACCATGAATCTGGACACTGCGGATGGCTGCTACAGACTGAGCTCTGTCACAGAGAGCAAACGCCAAAAACGAGCTCTGCTTACTCAACGCAATTACACAATCATGCTGTCAAACACGGCGGTGAATCAGCCACTCGTCACAGCAGTGTGTGCATTAAACAACCTCTTGCCTGTTTACCATCTTTCATGCTTTAAATCTCATTTCTGTATGTCACAGGAATAACCGACGTGGAGCCTAGCGCAGTTTTAAAGCACCTCTCTCTGATAAAGACAGACCTGAACTGTGCTGATGATCAAAATGACCATTTTTTTTGTAATGATGTGTATGTACACTATACCATTTACTTTGTCCCAGATTTCCCAACACCGTGATAACACATTTCATTCCTCTTATTCCACAGCAAGTTGTCAATGATCAAAAAGTTCTATTTATTAAAGAATGACAAACTTTTATCAGTTACAGTTACATTTAGCATTGTAACCATTATAGCAGCTTTAACCAGTCGTTCCTTCCCCAGCTTCACTTTTTTGTCTCTCTGGAAGCTAACGAGCTTTACCTCTGGGTTTTACAAAGTGCTGACACTGGAGACTCCTTCCATGAAATTTGTTTATGTCCCTGTGAATGAGCTGTTGCTATAGAAACGATAACGTATTAGAATGAGCGCATTAATATAAACCTGCACCAGTGTCATTGCTGCTGATATAGAAAATTAATCAACACCTTCTGACCAATCAGAATACAGCATTTATATCACAACGCTGTAGTGTAACTGTATGTAGAGGCTAAACGTAACCAGTGAGATTAAACTAAGTTTGAGATATGTTTACTGAAATATGTTTCATCTTTTTAAAAAAAAAAAAAAAAAAAGCTCAAATTACTGTAGTGTGCAAAAGTCAGAATCTGTGTATTTATCTAAAACGTGCTGTATTACTCTTCTTTAACAACATGCAAATATATCTACTAACACATTAATGGAGAATTTATAACAGAAAGCAAAATGTATCAAATGTATGAAAAACATTTCATATTTTTGATTCTTCACACTAGGCAGCGTTTACCTTGATGAAGCTTTACACACTATTGGCATTATCTTAACCAGCTTCATGAGGTCGTCACCTGGAACGCTTTCATTAACAGGTGAGCCTCGTCTAAAGGTCATTAGTGGCATTTCCTGTGTCAAATTGTGAGGTGACAGTAAAGGTTTTTGAGAGAAGACACACACAGACATTCATAAAGGTTTATTCCAACAGGTGATAGTGGTCATTAAGACACCAGTCAAGCCACTGTAGTTGATTTTAGGAGAAATAAAAACGATTTCACTGGCATCGTTAATGAAAACAGCTAACTGACGTCAGCTATGTACAAGTATAATGTTAGTTAAGTCATACACACACTGATGGATTTTATTTAAGATTAAAAAACTCAAAACATCCGCTACTCACTGGGACAGAACGAAAGGATGGCGTGTCAGCGCATCTTTCAAGAGAGATGAGGGGAAAGGGGGCGGGGCTTCCAGGGCATCGGTTCACATCGGAGAGTTCAAAACACCTACACAGCTGTCAATCATTCCTGATTCATATGTTGTATTGCTGTATGTTAACTATTTTTAAATAAAAACAGAAATAAAATGGAGAGTCCTTTCAGATTAATGCAGCATTTTAAATGGTTTTTTTTTAATAGAACTACTTGTAGTCATCTATGAACACTATTCTTAAGTAAAGTGTTACTGACTCCTTCCATTTCTATTTATAAGCCTGTTATTGCCCTGTCTCTGGCTCCGGCTGCTTAACAGCACATATTATATTATATTAAATTACACCTAAGAGTGTCAGGCTCTTAATGAAGTAAACGAGCTTCAGCGTGGTGAGGAGCTTCTCAGAGGCGCAATAACTGCGATACAGATTTGCAGCTCTGTTCTGTCTCAAATCTGATTAATGAAAGCCTAGGAATCATTTTTTTGGGTTAATTTAAGGCAGCAGTGCAGTGTGGGAAAACAGATAAAACACCACAATTAAAGTAAATGGCCTGTCTTTGGGTTTGGGCCTGTTTTGGGTCTCTTTTTTAACCGGAAACATGAGCAACGGTTAGCAAACTGGAGACTCTCAAAAGATCCAATGGTTGGAAATTCATTCATTTTTAGCCTCACATCACCGTCGTCTCTAAATGCTAGTCGCTAGTGGGCGTGCCTTAAATTATAGCACCTACTTGGACAGAAATTTGTATGTTTGGTCCATGTATGATCGAAATAGGTATGAGCAAAAAAGTTTTTTTTAGCAAATTGCACTTTATAGGTGACTTTAGCAAACCTCACTTGTGCTGGAAAACACTTTAAATATTTTAAAGAGCACTCTTAAGTGCAATTCTATTAAAATCACTTCTTTCAATATTTTTTACATTTTGATTTAGACATTGCTGCTAATATGTTGCCACACATTAAATGTAATTCTAAATGGATAAAAATAGTCAATCATTCTTTAATAAATAAAACAATTATTTTTATTATTGGGAATTTGCTGTGGTATAAGAGGAATAAAACACTTCAGGATGTGCTGTTATAGAAAAATAATCAACATTGAGTTGGCAGCAGTAACTCTGCTTTGTTTTTTAGTTCCTACTTCACACTTTTTTTCCACCACATTAATCAATTTCAGCTTTTTTTAAAAAAGTTATTAACCACAATGCTATTCGATTACCTGCTGATAGAGGGCGTTACCTACCTGAAGAGAGCAATGCAGCAGTGCTTCACTGCTTTATATTGTCCAGCTCTCTCAGCTAACAATCTGTACACTTTCAGCTTCCAAAGCTTCGACTTTCATGATGCCATCACGCTTGTCATCTCGTAGCTTGCTTGCTAACTTTCTGTCATATAGCTGCATTGCATTCTGGGACTTTGAGTCTAGAATTTGTAGAAAAGTCTACTTTACTTCTATTCTGGATTTATAATTAATATAATCACTAGAAAATAAAAATGAGTGAAAAAAGAAGCTTGTACTTTTAGGATAACCAGCAAAACCTCAATGTTTTTTCAAGTGCTAACAGTAATAATGTCACCCGATGACACCGGAACGGCAGACAAACGCTAACTTCTCACAGGAATAACACAGGAAAATACAACAACCGACAAATTAGCACCACAATCACTAAACACATCATATCTAATGTGCTTCAGGATGGACAACTCCTGCCTGAAGGTGAAAGTTCAATTCAATTCAATTTTATTTGTATAGCGCTTTTAACAACAGACAATGTCACAAAGCAGCTTCACAAAAGTATATAAATTCTGAATATAAACTTATACATTTATCTATATATATCCCTAATGA
>JAQQZX010000037.1:880325-896577 GCA_030068355.1 Notoglanidium maculatum
GTGTGTGTGTGTGTGTCTGTGTGTCTGTGTGTGTGTGTGTGTGTGTGTGTGTGTGTGTGTGTGTGTGTGTGTGTGTGGTTTTGGTTCAGGTCCCGTCTCCAGCCCTGTCTTGCCCTGTCTTGGTTCAGCTTCTTGGTGTCTCTTGTTTCCTCTCGCCTGTTTTGTTTTCATTCCTGATCAGGATGTCAAATTAAACTCTTGTGATTCAGAGTTTTCCTGCCGTGTCTCTTCTGTGTTTTCATCTGCTTCTAAGCCTTGGTTCTTGACCTGTTTTCTTAGTTTTTGTAGTACAAAACCTCTGGGTTTTGACCCACATTAGTGTACTGATGGATTATCTTTCTATTGTTGTCTGCCAGTATGATGACCTATGTTATAATCATTGGATTTGCCCAAATAAACTACACGCTTATCTTACACACTTGTGTCCAGCTGCTTCTGCATGTCAACCATTACAGTGGACTTCTCTCAGGAAGGAGCTAGCGAATCAGCTCTCAGTGCGTTTCCTGAGCTCAGTTTCCCTGGAACGCTGAGAGCAAAGACGATGGCATCAAGTTTCCGTCCGATTAATTAATCTTTCAGTGCGATCTGAATAGAAGGAGGGCGAGGTTCATGTTCTCACAGCCTTCCAGCAGAGCGTATCAGTGGGCTGAGAACCTGGTCAGCTGTGGACACCCAAGCCTGGACAACAAAGCAGAGCCTTCCAGCCTCCTGAGAAGAACGTTCAAGTTCCACTGAAGAAGTTACACCTTTTGGGCAATGCCAGCCTCGGGGCCCCAGGCAGCTTGCGGACATTCTGCCCATGGGACCAGGAAACCATTTTTGACACTGTAATGGTGCTTTAGGAGCCATGCCATAATTCTGTCAGGAATTTCACCACTACTGCATTACTTCCGTGTTTGGTATTTGTAATAGAACGAAAGCAAGAACGTAAGAACAAAAGAAAGAAAGAAATCACTTTGAAAGTCAGTTGTTTGATGTAGATATTACGTGCTTGGCTTCATACTAGCTTTATGTTTCACTGCTACAGTAGCCCAAAATGGACACACCTCTTGAGAGCGCCCTCTGTGTTCTGTGTTTTTACAAGTGGCAGCATCAATACAGAAGGAAGCACCGGAAAGACGACAAAGAAGAAAAAAGGAAGACGAGGAAGAAGAGAGAAGAGGAATCAGTGTTTGCTGGAGCTAGAGAACAAGTTTAAGAAGTCAAATTGTGAAAAATGGAGGATCGTACTTATTATTTAGCACATAAAAATCAAGAGAGTGTGAATGTAAGTACTTGGAAGTACATTACAGGCTCCTGAAAGCTACCGTACACTCTAATCACCGTACGCACCGTATTACTTCATGTCTTAAAGTAATGGTGTTCTGTCATTTCTCTTTACTTAGTTCTTGACATATATTACTCCAGTAGTGGAATAGGGCTATGTACAGTACACCCACACTACCTCAACACAACACACCTGATGATCACACACACACTCAGAAGGCAAGAAACTCCTCTAATGACCTTTAGACAGGTCTCACCTGTTAATGAAGAGCGTTCCAGGTGACGACCTCATGAAGCTGGTTAAGATAATAATTTTGATGTCTGTGTTATTGTTCTACAATGTAGAAAATAGTACAAAAAAAAAAGAAAAACCTATGAATGAGTAGGGGTGTCCAAAGCTTTTTACTGGTACTGTACATTTGTGAAAGGGACAATATATGTATGTGAGTAGACTGATTTTGAAAGGAGAATGCGTGTGTGAGAGTAAAATATGTGCGTGTGAAAGGACAATGTGTGTGTGAGAGTAAAATATGTGCGTGTGAAAGGAGAATGCGTGTGTGAGAGTAAAATATGTGCGTGTGAAAGGAGAATGTGTGTGTGAGAGTAAAATACGTGCGTGTGAAAGGAGAATGTGTGTGTGAGAGTAAAATACGTGCGTGTGAAAGGAGAGTGTGTGTGTGTGTGAGAGGGCCAGAATGAATTATGTCTAACATATTTCTTCATGATACCCATTTAATGAGGCCACGGTCGTCATTTTTTCTTCCATTTGTGAGGGAGCTAATTGCAGGTAGGACCTAAAGTTGTCAGACTTTAAAGATCAGACCACACGCACCACAGGATTTGTCTGATAAATCGTTCGAGACAACTGTTTGGATTTATCACATTGTTACAGCATCACAGCTTATTTGCATTCCCACATCACTCGTCACTGAAATCACGGCACGGTGTAGCGTACGTATGAAGAAAATGTCTTAGTATCTCCACACCCCTCATTTCCTGTTTCCTGTCTACAGTGAGATGATCAAGTGAGCCGCAAATCAGTTGAGATGACCTGACTCTGCTCACACACATGTTCCTCCACAATGTCTTGCCAACCCTTATTAAGCGAACAGATTGTTCCAGATGTAAGGGGCAGCATGTCAGGCCTTCATCACAGACTCGACTGAAAGTGTAGAGCAGTGTATACACACACACACACACCTATACCCCTACACATTCCTCTACATTCGCTCTAGCATGTACAGTGCTCCATGCTGCATACTGAACAGCGTGACCTCAATCCTCTCTTAAAATTCCCTCAGACACAATTCCAATACGGCCACCATTCCGGCCGAGGTGTGGGCTGATTGGATTTTCTGAACGTTTAGAGTCAGCAGTCAGACAGTATTACTCTTTATCGTTCCTCAATGGGTTAGAGAACAGAAGAAAGTCTACAAGTGAAGGCAAAAGTTTAAACCCCCTATGTTCAGTGGAAAAACAGTAAAAAATGGAAAATACGAGAGTTCTGTAACAAGAGTTTCTCTTTTTCTTCCTGTTCTAAGAGTGTGCAAACTTTTGCACTTAACTGTCAGATAAAGACATTACCAGAAAGCATCTTTCTTCCTTCCTTCTTTCTTTCTTTCTTTCTATTTTTCTTTCTTCCTTTCAACATATCTTTTTAAAAAAGCTCATTAATCTGTTTATAAAGTGGCGCCTCCACCATACACGTCCCTGTGCATTAGCTGTTGCTATGGAAACGATAATGTATAAGAATGAGCACATAAACCTTTGTTCATATTACAGTCTGTATAGAGGTTTGCAAAATCACCATTGATCATGAGTCAGCAAATTCAGTCTAAAAGTTACTTTAATATAGAATTACAACCAAAAGAATAATTATTCTTGCATTACAATTTAAGAATCAGTCTGATATGCACTGGACTATTGGCTCATGTCTTTAGAATTGTTCACATTTTTTGCACTGTTCCATTTACTAGTTCCTATTTTACACTTTTCTTTTTTTTGTGAATAGTTTCTTGCATCCTAAAATCCAACCCAATGTGTTAGGAGGTGGAAACAGCACCTTCTGTCTGTCGTTATTATATGAGTAGACATATGTGATAGCGCTGGCTAACGGGGCTCTGGTGCTATTTACAGTTTCATTTTGTGCTGGAAATGTTATTCTGTGCCAATATTTTTCTTTTTAGAAATGTTTGCTATTTCTCAAATTTGTCTGCAATTTGTAAAGGCTTTGTGCCATCTTTAAAAGCTTTCTGCCTTTTTTTTTAAGGCTTTATGACTTTTTAGAGACTTTATGCCATTTCTAGAGGCATTATGCCCGTGGGAGAGGTATCAGTGCATTTGTGCTACCGGTGTTTAGATAACCTTACACACAATTTTAGTGGTTGAAGATAACTCCTTCAATTTCCAGAAGATAAGCACTTGGGGGCATCTCAGAGGGCAGGAACGGAACTGATATCCCCATTTAATTTAAAGATATAAATATCTTTGTAAAGGCACAAAACAGCTTTTTTTGGTTTTGGGGGACTTTTCTCGGACTATAGTGCCCCAGTAAGCTCGGTAAAAACAAAAAACTTCTTATGAAGCATTGCAAAGTCTTGAGTGTCAACTTTGATATGAGACATCACCCACTACAGAGTGTAACATGCCAAACAAATTTAATTCTGAAAATATGCAACTCTAAAACAGGTAGAAAACCCTTTTTATTTGTAAAAAAAAAAAAAAAAAAAGAAAAGAAAAGGTTCCAGGTGTTCAGAGCTGGGTTACACAGCTGCTTTGGGTTTGCATGTGGGTTTCTCTATATCGTCCGAATCATCACCTTTAGACACAAACACACACCTTTATACCTCCAACAAACAGAGCTATAAAATGTGGACTGAAGAAGGAATAGCAATTAAGACGCATCTCCTCCGATATCGTCCCCTTTAAAGGAAGGATATTATTATTAATCTACAGTGTCTTACTTATGGATTTCATTTCAGCCTTCATGGCATTCCATAGTTGTTATAAAAGTGGCAGACATTGGCACTGGACTTAACACTGCTCTTAAGTTATATAGCACAAGGGGAAGGTGTGAGTTCATAATCATGCGTAACTGAGACACGCCCCTGTCTTAGTCAAACTCCGCCCCCATGTGAGTAACCCTTACGCTAAAGTAGACAGTTATATGTGCGCTCTGAAGACTGATGTGTGTAATATCAGTATTAAATCCTGACACACTCCGTGACCTCACATCATTGAGGTTATTCTGTAAACACACGTTATTCCCTCAATCACGCTGGGGCTGAACTCTGACCTTTACTGCGAGCAGATCTGCTCTTTAACGCTGCGTTACGGCTGTAAGAAAGGCCTCATGTGAATAAAGGAAAACACCATGTATAGAAATTCCCCCCGGGCTTTTGTCATGGACACACACACACACACACACACACACACACACACACACACACACACACATACACACACATATGCATAAGCAAAGCAGATTAATACATTAAGTTATTTTTAACACACTGCAATTCTGTCAGCACTTTCATTTTCATTATAATGACTAACATGCAAAAGAAAATGTTATTTATCCAAACATTCTTGCAGAAATACAAATGTACAATATTAAAAAATATATATTTTGCACTGTGCCTTTAATTCAGTTTGTAACTTCATCTCAAATTATCTCATGTTTCCCAAATTTTTATTTAAATTCATTCCAATTTTAGAAATTAGGCTGTTTAGTCTATGTCTTCATTAAAATTACATTTTTTCTTCTCATTTTATGATGTATTATGTAAGTGACCATTTTATTTTGTTTATTATAGTTTTTGTAAAGCACTATCTTGTTATTCCTTGGCCTCTTATTATTAATATTATTATTATTATTATTACTAGTTCTCCAGATCAAAAACTCAAAGACCACTTAAGGCAGAATCTTGCAGCTGGCTATGACTTTTCATTCCGATATTCCACTTACATCCCACTTTTTTATCCCTCAATTAATTTCCATAGACTTTCGAATGGGAAATTTTCAAACTGTTCCCAATATTGGAATTTTGGTCAATTTTGGAAATAATACATCCAAACTTACTAGTCATGTTCTGAGCAATACCAGTAAGCTCTTCACCTCTTTTCACACCTTGATACCTGTCTGTTTGTTTCATCCCTCACTTTTCCTCCCACTGGCTTCAGTTCATTTTTCGAGGCCTAACTGCTCCTAGAGATTAAAAGCTAGAACCACCCAAGTTGGAAAATGTCATTAGGTTGTAGTACCTTACATAAAAACAGCATACCTTTTCCTCTGCTTTTCTTTCTTTCTTATTCATCCCTCCATCCTCTCATTAGAACCCATTGATTTTACTGCTCCTACAGCTTAGTTAGTTAGTACATGGATTTAACTGCAAAAGTACTTTACAACACTTTACTGCTTTTCATACTAATAACACTCATCTGTCTCACCCTTCTATTCTTTCATTCATCCCTCCATCCTTCCATAGCAATCCACAGATTTAACTATTCCTTCCTTTTCAGATAGAACTGCCAAACTTCATACATAGATTCAACTGCTGAAACAAACACACTCTTACCTTATCTCTCTCTCTCTCTCTCTATCTATCTATCTATCCTTTTTTATTTTTTGCTTTGCAAGCCAGAGCATTTTTTTTTTAAAACTAGTTTTATATGTTAATTTCCATCTTCAATTGATAGATTCTTAACTCCAAAGACATTAGGTATTATATTTTATAAATAATGTTTTAAAAACTATTTTTGTTAGTATAATTGCTAAAATTATTCACCTGAATGTACTGAGGTTTATTATTTATATTAAATATAAAATATGATGCTTTACATACACAGTGTCCTCTGTATATTTATATATCAACAGTCTGAGAAGACATTGAATTCATTCTAACAAGAGTGTACCAAAATTATTGACACCCTCAAGGGATGTTTTAATTAAATCCAAACAGTGTGTAACCATGAGAAGGATCAACACCAAGAGAAACTCAAGAGAAAACATTCTGACAGGATTTTTTTGGACTGTTACCCTTTTTAAAAAAAAAGTTCTTTTATTCTGTCTCTCTCATTTATTCTGTGCTTTAGCGTGTTCTAAGTTGTGTATCAAGAAAAAAAATCTATTACACAACCAGATCCAGACCGCCCGCTTATCTGCACACCCACTAGGCCGGTTTGGCAGATTTACTGAACAGACGGAAAGAAAAAAGAAAAAAAAAACATTCTCACCACTCAAATATCACACATGTGAATATGAATATGTCTGTTTTAGCACAATCGAGACAAGCAGGAACTTTTATCATAACTATTATCTAAAAGATTACATCATTATTTGATCAGAATATTAAATATGATTTTTAAAAATATTTGGTCTAACACTATGCACACATTTAAAATAAAAGTTCTTTGTGCGCGTCTCAAGCTGTAAGAGAACATTTTTGTGGTTTCCTAAAGAACCATTTGAGGAACCTTCTGAATCTGACAATTTATGTACGTGTGATAGAAGAGCTAAAATCCATCCTCCAGTATAAATCTTTCATTTCCTGATATTTACATCTAGATGCGTTATAGAATTTTG
Source organism: Notoglanidium maculatum (assembly GCA_030068355.1). NCBI lineage: Eukaryota > Metazoa > Chordata > Actinopteri > Siluriformes > Auchenoglanididae > Notoglanidium > Notoglanidium maculatum. Next base: position 887,176 of record JAQQZX010000037.1, read on the forward strand.
CAGGCAGACCACCCAGTTCTCAGGTGGGCAAAAGTATTGGAACAGTGAGTCCTAAAGTAAATGACAATTTATATTTGGTTGCATATCTCTGGCTTGCAATAACTGCATCAAGTGGGCAGCCCACTGACATTATCATGAAAATATAATAAACAAACAAACAAGTAAACAAATAAACAAACAAATAATGTGATTTTTTTATTGTTACATGGGTAGAACTTTTCTATTTGTACTCATATTTATAGTTTTTTGTACTGCAGTTAATCCAGAACCTTCTATTAATAAATCATCACATTTTCTCTTACTTTACGCCTTTTAATGAAAGCAAAACTAATAACAGAGTTTCAAACACATCCAGACTGTTTATTTTAAACATGGAATAAACTATTACTGTTATTTATTACGTGCCGAATTCTACAAAAGTTCTCTTGCAGACATCCAGGAGAAATCGGTTCTATCAGCACTTTGGCCAAACGGGTCTGACGTCAGTTCGGATTAGACCCAGGAAATATGTTTGTAAGAGTTTAATTAGTTTCGCTTGGAGGATTCGTTCGAGTAATGATTTAACTTTGTAATTTACCTCATTATGGCCGTGTGGAATTTAAAAAGCAATCTGTCCACTGCTCCTGTCCCTGAATACAAAACAGAGTTTTTTCAGTCTTAGGCACAAAAACAGTAAAAGAAAAAAAAAGTGAAAAAGAAATAATGAGAGAAAACCAAAGTCTGGAGAATATGAAACAAAAACAAAACTCAGCTGGTAAATGAGCTCCATTGGGAATGCAGTAACAATGTCATTAGTGAGCTGCTGTAACACACACACACACACAAAGACACACAGACACACACACACACACCAGAGTCTAACAGCATTTATGTCAACTTAACACCACCGTGTCCACTGAGGATACCAGAATAACAGCAAAGACAAGAGAGCGAGAAATTCCTGCACAGCGTGTGTGTGTGTGTGTGTGTGTGTGTGTGTGTGTGTGTGTGTGTGAGTGTGTGTGTGAGTGATCCTGAGTCATGCCCCTGTTTCGGCAGGCTGGCACCTTTTTCCCAGATGTCCAAACGCAGCAGTTTAGCTCACAGAGCTGTAAACATGCAGAGAAATCTCCGGGCGCTCCTCGTCATCCCGGTGAGAGTCGAGCCTCTGAGCCTAGCGAAACACTTTTATTTAGGTCGAGCTCTCAATTACACACAGTATTTTATTCATTTATTATTTTTACTAGAATTTAAACAATACCAGCTAGATTTTTCCCGTCACTGATGGTGCTGTGCATGCTAGGCTTTAAAAACATAAATATTTATTATCAGCTCAATAAATTAAAAAGATTAGTCTTAGTTTAATTTGAATTCCTCTCACATGATCTTCGTCTGTGATTTGCACTTCCGTCTGAGCATGTAAAGGTTTTCTGTTAAAAATACCAATAAAAATAAAAACATGATGTATAGCAGGCCTTTTAGCCCTTAAAAGCATTTATTTCTCTCTCAAACCAATAAATAAACATCAAACATCAAACATCAAACAATACTTATTTCATATTTTTAAATGATTAAGTGAGAATTGTACTGTTAGATTTCTATTGTTATGTAAATGGAACACGTGTATATCAGCATCCGATACAGATACGAATCATTTAGATTGAAATAAAAGACATTTCTAAATCACCGTATCGTTTAAAACCTTATATATACATTTTTTTAATTATTACTAAAAATATATTACAAACCCAAAATACAGTTTCAATGAATAAATGCAATGCAAAAGCTTTTCTTTTTCCTTTTATTTAATGAAAATAAATTTTGTTGCAAGCAGCAATTAAGGGGGGCCAAGCACTTTCTGGCCCCTCCCCTAGCAACAGAGGAACACCCCCTAGCGACAGAGGAACACCCCTTAGCGACAGAGGAACACCCCCTAGCAAACAGAGGAACACCCCCTAGCGACAGAGGAACACCCCTTAGTGACAGAGGAACACCCCCTAGCGACAGAGGAACACCCCCTAGCGACAGAGGAACACACCTTAGCGACAGAGGAACACCACTAAGCGACAGAGGAACACCCCCTAGTGACAGAGGAACACTCCTTAGCGACAGAGGAACACCCCCTAGCGACAGAGGAACACCCCTTAATGACAGAGGAACACCCCCTAGCGACAGAAGAACACACCTTAGCGACAGAGGAACACCACTAAGCGACATAGGAACACCCCTTAGCGACAGAGGAACACCCCCTAGCGACAGAGGAACACCCCTTAGCGACAGAGGAACACCCCCTAGTGACAGAGGAACACCCCTTAGCGACAGAGGAACACCCCTTAGCGACAGAGGAACACCCCTTAGCGACAGAGGAACACCCCCTAGTGACAGAGGAACACCCCCTAGCGACAGAGGAACACACCTTAGCGACAAAGGAACACCCCCTAGTGACAGAGGAACACCCCCTAGTGACAGAGGAACACCCCCTAGTGACAGAGGACTGTGCCACTGGGACCACATTTCATGTTTTTTTCATGGCGTTATGTGAGCAAATTGTGTTTAGGATGAAAAAACTCAAAAATAAGTATCCTCAGCATGGTTTGTCAATTTAGTATTTCAAATTTCACAAAGATTAAGCAACGTTTCTTAAATAAACAAAACATTTTAAAATGGGTGACACGATGTGATGTAGTGTGGCTTTGATTTGATGTTGATAGAAAAACTAAAAGCAGAAAGAATGATAAGATGTGAGAGGACAAGGGGAGATTTTTTGTATATTATATTATATGGATTATATTTAGTTTTTGAGATGCGACGTTTAGATCCTCAATAAGCAGATACTTTTTATTTCATTCTGCTGTTTAACATATTCTGACATAAACAAGTCCTAAGACCTAATTTTTTAAAGTAAATAAATAAATAAGAAGAAAAAAGTCAGGTTAAACCTTAGAACCCCAAAGACTCTGACTCCGCCCCATTTTTGTGCCTGACAATAAATAACATCTTTTGGTGTTTGCACTTGGATTCTGAAAATGCATCAGAACATCACCCAGCAAAGTGTGTGTGTGTGTGTGTGTGTGTGTGTGTACGAGTGCGTGTGTGTGTGTTGTACACTGAAACCCCAAGAGTCAAACAAGGTATCAACACAAAGCTCAGCGTGCCGCGTGTGGGTGTGTAGCGGAGACAGCGTCGTCATGGAGACGGGATTTATTAATATATTTAGCTGTTTTGTTTGCTCTCCTCCTCTTGTATTTTTAGCCGATCGTCGGCTCCGGGGGCCTCTAATTGTCCAATCAGGCGTAAATGCTGGTGTCGAGCAGCTTTAAAGCCACTTCCCAATAGCTGCTCATTACCTCCAGCTCCAGGATAAACCGCTCTGCGTCTCAGCGTGATCTGCACACGCAGCCTGGGTCAGGACGACGCCTTCTAATAAAACATTTATTTAATTATCTTTCCTCAATATCAGAGATCATGAAAAGTCCTGATATTATAAATGTCTCTACGCTTGCCAGGGAGCAGACATTCCCATGAAGCCTTGGGTTTTAAAGCTTACCTTTCAGGGGGCGGAGATTCGTGTACACAGGAATCAATAGTGGGCGGAGTCAATTAACATTGTTGTGTTAGATCTAGAGCTCAAACTTACTTCAACAATTCACACTAGCAAGGAACGTCTCTCGCATCACTTGTGGGTGTGGCCTACCCAGTAATAGCTATATATTAAAGCAAGCTAGTAAAATATTTTAACGCACTGATCTATGTTAAAATTGTTTGTTTGGTTTATTTGTCACATGCTCTTCTTCATACTAGCTTTGTTTTCGGATCACATTAGCATAGAGAGCTAACTGGACTAGTCACCAGAGACACCAACGACCTCTCCTGCTTCCTCTGAGCTTTATTTTTCCTCTATAGTTGAGTTTTGTACAGGAAGTGAGGACTAAAGACCGAAAAAAAAAACCTCAAATGTAAAGTTTTATAAACTTGTGCCAGAATAATCTGATGTCCTCAGAAGCATAAACTGCACACAGATGCTTTTAATCATGTGAGGCAGAGCGCGGAAAACCGATTTAAGTTCACGCATGCGTGTGACTTTCCCACATAATATAAATTTGACATTACTTTCAGTTTCACGTTGTGAAGGGGAGGTCACAGCGGGCCACACAGGCCGTGTGCCAATCATTTGCATTTGTAGCTTATATCCCGGCGCACTGCACCGCGGCTCCGCGTCACGCACATACGTAGGAAACAAACGTCTTTTTTGACGTTTAGGTGCTTGCTATTGACGTCTCTAAGAAGATGAGTTCGTTGCTGTTACGTTAATATAACTGGTACTTTAAAATAAAAAGTGAAAATATCATCTCTTGGTGTAGAATCCTAGCCATTAGCTAAACGTATAAGATTCCTGCCAGCGTGTCGAGTTTACTGTAAGATGAATCTCTCTCTCCGAGTCTTTGTTCGTGCCTGGAATTTGCAGACGTGGGAATGATTCATGGTTCCATGTTGTGTATTTTCTGGGCTGATGTAACGGCGGTGTAACAGACGCCTCACCTGCTTTACTGTACTCCAGGATAAAGCTACGCTGACGAGACGCTGGTGAGACGCTGTTTCTTCAGCCTTGTGTCACTCTCCTGAACTCTATCGTGCGTGACGGTGACGGAGGAACACGAGGTGCAGCGTTGTGTTGTTGCGCATTTTTTTTTCAGGGTGATGATGTGGGTTTTATTGCTTCATGCTGAGAAAACAGTCATTTTCCTAAATCCCTCCTGGTTCCTGCAGCTTCCCTCTTCACCTAAGTGGCACAAACACTTTCAGACACTGACTGAAGATGATATTGGTTTCTAAGACAACGGCTTTCACTCGGCACACGCTCCACACTGATGTGCTCGTCGCGCTCGTGTGTGTGTGTGTGTGTGTGTGTGTGTGTGTGTGTGTGTGTGATGTTCTCATCACACTTTACAGCCTCGGCCAGAACGGGCCGGACCAGGAGATCAGGTCTGATTCTCAATTACAGAGTTCAAACACACACACACACACACACACACACACACACACACACACACAGATTATAATCTTTACACTGTAAAAATAAATTTAATTCTGTTTTGTTTGCAGCCAGTGTGATTTCTGCTCTATTTTCACCAACTTTATGGCACATGAAGTTTTGTGTGTCATTTTAAATTAATTTTTTCTGATTCTGATTCAGGTTTTTATCAATTTCCCTTTCAATTCCAAAATAAAACAGAGGTCAATTAGCGCTCTAATTAGCACTTTAACTACTAGAGGTGGTGCTGGTGGGTCCAGTTGCGCATCATTTAGCAAAAATAAAACAAATTAAAAAAATTAAAAGTTAGCAACTCACACAAAATAAATACGCACTTAAGGGGAAAAGGCTTAACTAAAAGCAAAAAACAACATTTCTACCTAGAAAAAACAATTTATGGGCCTAAAAAAGTGTGCTACAGGGCTTTAAAGCATGCCGACTGTATTTTTGTCTTGGAGACGTTTTATCTGAAAATGTAAGCAAATGCAAGGAATAGAATATGAATATGAATATATATAAAGCTATAGAAAACATTAACAGACCACATTTAATGTTGACTTTATATATATATATATATGTTTATCCTATTAGATTAAAAACTTTCTAAAATACCTTTAATGTAAAGTCCCATTCGGAGGCATGGCTAGCATGGCTGGCTAGGCATGGCTAGGGACTTTAATTTTGAAATCCCACGGTGAGCGACCTGCGGTGAGTCTTCCGTTCTCACGCCGTATACCTTTGGACAGCTTGCAGATATGTAGCCTTTGTTTGTTTGACAATGTAATTTTTAATAAAGGATTCTCACAGAAGCAAAACTGAAATAATTTTGTTCGGTACTTGGCATTTTGGATTCGGTTCCCAGCCCTAGTCATATGACAGGGTCATTTGAATAACCGACATTGATTAGTTCATGCCAGCCACTCAACAATCAACACAAACCACCTCCGTCCTAAACAGGGTTGCCATGATCACAGTTTTCACCCCAAACTCGCACAGTTTTGCAACGAGGCTGCGAATGATAAAAAAGCAAGAACTTATTTGAAAGCATTTTAATGGAAACTGAATTGAAGTTATAGGCTATGGCAAACAAAGGAAAGTGAAAGTGTGTTTGTCATGTACATAACTATTTCTACTGTAAAATATATTTCAATAACCGAGAGAGAAAAAAGGAGGATTATAATAATTACGTAGGTGGCGTAAATCAGAAATACAAGAGGAACTTCTGTCTCAGTCCTTGTATGAAAAATACACAACAATAGAAAAGCGTGTCTCCTGTTGTCTCCAGTGTCCTGCTAGCTTCATGTCCTTTTGATATATATTTGGGTTGGATTTTCTTTCCTGAGACCTGGCAACCCTCGTCCCAAATCACATACAACTTTCACATACTATTTACTGCGTTCACAGACGATCTGGATAAATCCTTGTGATTTTTAGCTGTAGTAGATTTACATGCTTGATACGTTTAATAAGAAGTGTCTGTGTGGTGAAAAGATAATATTACAGCTAAGATCAGATCAAATTAGCATTAATTAGCATGTTATCTACAGTATATTAAACAGCTAATGGGTGATGCTGCACATGCAGTGTGTAAATAAGTAATAAACCAGTGTGTGTGGTGCGATGATAGTATCATAATCAGTGACTGTGGTGTGATGAAGCGGTTGATTATTTTCCTGTTTCAGCACATCCTGAAGTGTTTTATTCCTCTTATACTACAGCAATTTACAAACAATTATAAATGTATTAAATTAATTAATTATCCATTTATTGATACGTGAAACAATGCAGTTCCTTTTCCTGTTTTCAAGTTCCTGTTACTATAGAAACGATAGCGTATTAGAACAACTGTGTTAATATTAAGTATTGCTGCTATAGAGCAACATCTTCAGACCAATCAGAATCCAGAGCTGGCATACTAAGATTTCGTCCATTTAAACAATGACGACTGAGACTGAAGTTCGGATGTATTTTAAAGGAAACCTTGTTATCAATTATACATGGTCTGTCATTGATCCTGGTCTGGTCATGCAGCTAGTCCAGGATGAACCTGTCCTGAGTCTGTGTGTCTGCATGCATCGCCTCACTGTGATGGAGCTTCACTCCAACAGCAGGCTCGAGACGCTGACAGAAAGTGGCATTTTAATATTTAATATACCTATTTTCCTCTCCCAGGTTCGATATATTACTCGATTAAGCAGCAACACACACAAAAATAAAAATCCTTCACTCCAAAACGTATTTTACATCATGTCCCGACTGGTTAGTGTTCTCCTCATCCATGAGTAATGCCTCTTCCTGCCACAGTCGAACCTTTTCCTGGGTTCTTAATGAAAACTTACTTTTTTGTTGGTGGTGTTATAAAAGAATTTTAAAAAATCAGTTTAGACCACAAAAAGAGCTTTGCACATAATTACAGCATTTTCTGTAGCACAAAAGTGAAAACTTTCTACAGGAAAACAATGCCGGTTCCTCTACAGCACCTTTTCTGTCACCTTTATTTTTACGAGTGGATCTCAAGCAGCCCAGTTCCTCAGACCCAGATTAGATTTAATTGGTTTTTATGTAACGCTGCTCCATTTCCGACATATTGACATTTAATTTTTGCTCCCGTTTTGCACTTGGGATTGCTGACACGTCACTGTGAAGACAAACGAGGCGGCTTTCAACAAAAACGTTTCCGAAAATTCTTCATCATCATCATTATTATTATTATTATTATTATTATCATTATTTTTATTATTAACGTCAGTACAACAAGCATATAAATATGTGATTAAATAATGATGACAGCTTCTCCTGTAGTCAGGTTTAGTCTTGATTAAAATCCAGTTCAGTTCAGCTTTATTTGTTTAGCGCGTTTAACAGTGGACATCGTCACAAAACTGCTTTACAGAAATATATAAATTCCTGTCATAAATTTTAAGCATATGAATTTATAAATGTATCCCAACAGTTTTAATAATTTTTATTAATTAAAATATATTTTTATCATTTTTATTAATTAAATATTTTAAATTAAATATTAATTAAAATTAATTATGTATATGTATACATATTAATATATTCTTATATATCTAGACCCAGCCTCATAAAACTTATTCATGTATGCATAATTTGCATATTTTTGTGCAACCAACAACAACAACAAGAATAATAATGTTACAGAAATATTTAACAATAAACATTAGATAAAATTATCTTATAAAATATTACATTCATTAATTAATAAACAAATATTTAGATTTGTGTGTGTGTGTGTGTGTGTGTGTGTGTGTGTGTGTGTGTGTGTGTGTAATGGGGGGGATTTGAAATGATACAATGCAAGATAACATTTATTAAAAATCTGTGTTCCAAAAATAACCAAAATATATTTTACAAGTTAAAATAAAACTAATGAGCCAAATTTTGTAACAGTTCTTAGAGTAAATGTATATATTTACATCAGATCTTCCCTCCTAAACATGAACAGAATTTTTTTATTTAAATTCACTTTCTTTCACGTGCCATTGAAGTGCCCCGGGCGTTACATCGGCATGATGCGTCATGTGGATTTCGGGCTAAAATAAAAGCAAACGGTTAATGTTTTTAACGAGGAGCTGTAGTAGTTCTAGACACTACACAAAGCTTTAGAGATTACATTAGTGACACGCTGTATGCAAAAGAAAAATGTAAGTAAAAGAAATCAGCTATCATTAGTGCTAATTAACACTGGGGCTCTGGGACTGGAATATTGTCCGTGTGTAGCCCAGGATGAATAAATAAATGAAGAAACAAGCTTCTGTGATCCAAATATTCTTCAGCTTCTACCTCAAAAGTTTTGCAGATGTTCATTTATTATTCACTGACAGAGAGACGGTTTATTATTCAGCCGCGGAGACGAATCAAAGAATCCTGGTTATTAGAAGGAACACTAAGAAGAACCGAAGAGCTTTCTGACTACGTCTTTAAAGGATGTCGATAAATCTTCCACATGCTGTCAGGTTCTGCTTTGTACACAATATTTTACTGGAGATTATGATGAATAACTTTTACTGTTAGCATCAATCACGAGGCGTGACTAAAGACAGGCAGAAATGAAAACAGAAATCCAAACCTGTTTTAAAATCAAACGAGTTTGACTAATCTGACACGTGACACTGCAGCGCTTTAATCAATCAGTAAAACACTGACATCTTCAGCTCCAGCCTCGACTCGAGTCATCCCACTTTTCAGCAAAGAGACGTTATTACACTTCTCTGGAGCACTTCTCAAATCTGATTGGTCAGAAGGTGTTGATAAATTCAATTAGAACAGCTCAGGTTTATATTAACCTTAATGTCACGTTCCGCGCCCCCCGGACAGGAACCAATCGCTCGAATGCGCCATCGACTAGCCGGACGATGAGCGCGGAC
>JAQQZX010000037.1:899823-915189 GCA_030068355.1 Notoglanidium maculatum
GGCACTGCATCTTGTTTTTATGCACGTTCAAGAGCCTAGAGGGCACTGCATCTCATTTTTATGCAGGTACAAGAGCCTAGAGGGCACTGCATCTTGTTTTTATGCATGTACAGGAGCCTAGATGGCACTGCATCTCGTTTTATTGCATGTACAGGAGCCTAGAGGGCACTGCATCTCGTTTTATTGCATGTACAGGAGCCTAGAGGGCACTGCATCTTGTTTTTATGCACATTCAAGAGCCTAGAGGGCACTGCATCTCATTTTTATGCACGTACAAGAGCCTAGAGGGCACTGCATCTTGTTTTTATGCACGTTCAAGAGCCTAGAGGGCATTGCATCTCATTTTTATGCATGTACAGGAGCCTGGAGGGCACTGCATCTTGTTTTTATGCATGTTCAAGAGCCTAGAGGGCACTGCATCTCATTTTTATGCATGTACAAGAGCCTAGAGGGCATTGCATCTCATTTTTATGCATGTACAGGAGCCTGGAGGGCACTGCATCTTGTTTTTATGCACGTTCAAGAGCCTAGAGGTCACTGCATCTCATTTTTATGCATGTACAAGAGCCTAGAGGGCACTGCATCTCATTTTTATGCATGTACAGGAGCCTGGAGGGCACTGCATCTCGTTTTTATGCATGAACAGGAGCCTAGAGGGCACTGCATCTCATTTTCTACACAGGAAAGGCACTCCGTAGGGCACTACACTCGCATTTCACAATGTCTCGCATAAGGCCAGATCTTAGAGGGCACGTTATCAGACATTGTAACTTTGTCAGATTTTATCTACCATAGGGTAAACCTAAACAACAGTTTTTCACAATTTATATACTGCAGGGTGATCCTAGTGGGCACTTTATCATGTTTTATATAGTGTAGGGGGACTTTAGAGGGCACTTTATTTTATCTACCTTACGGTCCCCCAGAGTGCAATTTATCAAATTTTATCTACGATAGGTGTAACCTAAAAGGCACTTTATGACATTGCATCTACTGTAGGGGCACCCAAGAAGGTAGTTTCTATTATTATAATCCTGCCCACACACTTATTATTTGTGCTCAAATACTATGACTTGTCTGTGATATTTTCTAATATCTTAAAATTCCTAAAATACAAAGAAACTAGTATTAAATCAGTGTGACCCTGACCAGGCAGTCACTAAGGATGATGATTGAATGCTGCAGAGCTTCAGGTTTAAAAGGCTAGGATTGAGAATGAATGTAGGCAATGATCGCTAATCCATTATTACTGATTGTAAGTGATTATAAATTAAGAATGTTGAACAAGGACAAACAACTGGTGTGTAAAAATAACCAGTCTTTCTCTACATCATCATTATTCAGGAACTAAATATTAGACCTTCTACAGATTCTAAACAAAGTATTGAATCATTTTGTAACATATCATATCAAATTGTTTATTTTCATATTGATATTGTATCATGTTGTAGCAGATTCAGTGCTATTGCTAAACACTGAACGCTTTGTGTTAAGAATCATAAGCCTGAGAATAACCACTATAAATAAATACATCACACAGCACCATATATTCACGGAAATGTTCAGGCTAGTAACTTTAATCTTTGTTTGCTTTGTTTGAGTCTTTGTTTAATTGCAATCCAGGTCCCAATACACACCACTAGTCTCAGCCAAATGCCCTGTGAACCTTTCTGGCAAAAAAAAACTATATCTCTTCTAATCGTATCTGTGTTTGTGTCTGTTTAGAACACAATACCCGTTCATTCTGAATAAATTCATACTCAGTTACATCCCTAGCCTGTGCTCAGTATTTCCACCAGCATGTGTCTCATTATTCAGCGATGATCTACACTTACTGAATAATTCACTCTGCATGGTCATGTACAAGTGTTCACGGCTTCCTGAGTTAATAAATCAGAGATCACTGAGAAAATGAAGAGGAATATAAAACAATAAAAGAGGATCTTTTTCTACTTCAGCACAAAGCTCACATTAACCTAACTCCTAATGTAAAATGATCTCAGTATAGTGACAGGTTACAGGTAGCGACGTGTTATTAAACTATTAAAAAGATTTTTTTAAATATGTCTTCAATTTGCATTAACACCATATGTATTGTAATCCATATAATGTACTCTGTTAGAATTGTTACATTCACTTTCTTTTTCTGGCTTATTTTTAAACCCTAATGCTTTTATGTAACCACATTGTAATACAATACGATTATGCTACTTTCACATCATACGTATGTGTTTAAAAAAGTCCAAAAGTGCATCTCTACCAGAATAAAAATTAACCTTTTTTTTATTTATTTGAATGTTTATTTCTTTTGCCTTTTAGTTCTTTTTTGTCATGTGATGCGCTTGCTTATATTTTTAATTAGAGTTTAGTCAATATGCTGTATTTCTGTATTTTAATCATTTACTAAAGGTGCTTTTCTGCTTATTGCTTTTTTTTTATTTTACTTATACATTTAATTCATATACTTTTATGTTTTATGAATATTGCTTTATGTTGCATTGCGTAAAGCATGTTGAGTTGCTTAGTTGAATAAAACATGTCTGAAGCATGATAATCTGCAGTGCAATTAGTACAGAAAATAAATTTATATTATATAACACACTTAAAGAATTTAGACAACAGTGCAGTAATTTAGAGCAAATAAACATAACTATTTAAGGAACAGTAATTACTATCAAATATGCAGAAACTGCAGTGACATTAAGAGGAAATTAGCATAATTACAACACTGAGGAATGGAAATGTTGACTTCTTAATTACTTTTATTTCTCATTTCTATTTTTTACAAGTTTGACATAAAAAAGGAAACAACATCAGGATTTATGTCAGATTTGTATTTCTTACACCACAGCACTGCTGGATTCTGGATTCTGATTGGTCAGTGTCATGTCAGTGCTGAAATCGGTGTTGCTTCACACAAACATGCAAACATGGACACTGGCTACAACTCCCAGAACCGAGAACGGCCTACAAACATGTCCGCTGAAGACCAACAACAACCATCACAAACTCTATCATGCTTACATTCATCTTCCTACTCATTGCACACACCTGGACTCATTCATTCACTCATTGCCAATAGTATTAGACATTCATCTCACCACCTAACTGTCTTGTACCTGCGATGACAAGCCTTACTATCTTGCCATACTGTTTTCTGGTTACAATTCCTATTCTGGTTCTTTGGCTTGTGTCGCACACCCTGGTTACTCTGATTGCCTGTATATTGACTTTGATCTCACTCAACATTTTGGACTTGTTTGTTTGTTGTACTGATAAAACTCTTAACCTGCAACTGTCACCATCTCCGGTGCCTGACAGAAAACTTCACTGGCGTATGGGCGCAGCAGGTTTTCAAAAGTTGTGGCAGGCCCTGGATTCCCAAGGCCGCCTCAACACTGAGTGGCAACAGCAGATCAATGCTGAGCTAGCACAACTTCAGCATGCTAGCACCTACATGGGCTACTATGGCAGCACCTCCTCAATCTGCTCTGTTGCTGATCCCTCCTGACAAATATTCAGGTGATCCCATTTCATGGAAAGGTTTCATGCTTCGATCCTCCTTGTATTTCTCCAGTCAAGATAGAGTGATGGAGAAGACTAAAATCAGTCTACTTATCAACTGCCCTCTGGACCCAAGGAGGAGAGCACACCACCTCTTATCACTGTTTTTTGTGGGCAGAAAAGGCAACCTGAGTGGCTCCGAGTTTGCATTAGAGTTCCGCATCATCGTCACTGGCAGTGGATGGAATAAGCAAGAGTTAAAAGTGGCTTATCATCAGGGATTAAGCTCCAACATTCTAATGCCATGATGACCAATCATCCCTTCACTACATCATAGTCTCTTCCTTCCGTCTTGACCGTCTTGACCATACAGGAACCAGAGGGGCAAACTAAGTTGTGCTACAGCGGCCATCAGTACTTAGTGGCACAAATCTCTCTCCTTCACCAAGAACTTTCTCCTCATGCTGGGATTCCCATAATTGCAAACCCATAGATATCCTGGTTCGAGAGATTCCTCCACTGGTCCACACACAGCTTCAACCACTGTTTGCAGCCCTGTATCCTCCTATAGCATCAACTTCAGTCAAGAGTCCTGAAGCTAACATGGAAATACCATCAAAGTTTCAGGAACTCAAAAAGTCTTTAGCAAGACTTCTTGAGTGGCCTCCTCCTCAATGACCATATGACTGCACCATGGAGATCATGCCTAGTGCTATTCCCCCTCATAACCATTTGTTCCCTCTCTCAGTTAAGGAAATTCAGGCTATGGATGAGTACATCAGAGAGGCCCTGGAACAAGGATACATTGTCCTTCCACATCACCATCATTGCCAGGCTTTTTCTTTGTGGAAAAAACTCGGACCACTCACAGACTATCTCAGATTAAACTAAGTCATAGTCAAGTATCGTTATCCACTACCCTTAGTCTCAGCAGCACTGGAACAACTCAAGAAAACCAAGATTTTCAACAAACTCAATGTTTGCAGTATTCCAGTGACTAATAAATAACATCCTCCAGGATATGCTTGGAAGGTTCATCCTAACGTTCATTGACGACATCCTCATCTGCTCTCCTTCCAAAGAGGAACATTTCACTCATGTCAGAAGGGCTCTTGGAGAACCAGCTATTTATAAAAAGGGAGAAATGTGAATTCCTTGCTACCAAAATCTCACATCTCAATAAAAACATCAATTAAGAGGGTGTTCTCAGAGACCAGGATAAAGTCACTACCATCAAGTGGCTGACCTCCTATCACCAACTTCTACCACTGATTCATCAGAGGGTTTGGCTCCATCACCCTACCCCTCCCCTTCTTGAGTGGAGAAGCTTGAGTGGACCCCTCAGCAGACCAAGCATTTCAATTGCTCAAAGAAGCTTTCACTTTAGTGCCAATCTTGAAACAAACCCTTCCTAGCTATTCGTGGAAGTGGAAACTTCAGAGACATGCATGGGGGAGGTGTTTTCACAGAGATTTGAAGAGAAACCTAAGCTTCCCCCAGTGGTGTTCTTCTCCAACAGCTGACCCCAACAGAGCGTAACTACAACATCACCAACCAAGAACTCATGGCAGTATAACTAGCCTTGGAGAAGTGTCTTCCCAAGTTGGAGGGGACCCAATACCCATTTGTGATGTACATGGATCAAGACGACCAAAAAGAGTCAACTAACAACAAGCAAAATGGACTCTTTTCTTTGCAAGGCTTGAGTTCAACCTCTACTACTTCCCAAGATCCAAGAACACAAAAGCAAATGCCTTCTCAAGCCTATACCCAGCCCCTTCCAAGAAAATGATGGAGTGTATATTGCTACCAGTATGTTTTGTAGGTACTTTAACCTGAAAGATCAACAAAGAGATTAAAAACATCCCAGGACAGAGAATCCACAGTAAGCATCCCATAGGAAATAGAGTGGACATAAATAGTCTACACACCCCTGTTAAAATGGCATAGTTTCGTAAAGTAAAAAAAAACTAAGATATATCCGGTCAGGACTTCAGAACGTTCGCCGTCAATGTGAAATTACAACATTACAACATGTTAGGGAAAAATAGGAAAAATAAAAAAACAATAACCTGGTTGGATAAGTGTGGGCACCCTTTTATAATTTGGGCTGTAGCTATGTTCAGAATGAACCAATCATATTCAGTCTCTTCTGTCATCAATGAAATTATTCTGATTAACCCCAAATTAATTCCAGCTGTTTTTGTAGGATTGTCTTGGCATCTTCTTGGTTTCATCTGACTGCTGATTCCATGCTCCTCAAAGAGCTTACAAAGCTGGTACAGTATCTCACTTGTTGAAAGATATTGACCAGAACAGGGGTGTAAAAGAATTTTCCAAAAACATTAGATGTTCCACATACATTAGCACTGTGAAGGCCATCATCAACAAGTGGAAAAAATGGAGCACCACAGTGCCATAACCAAGGACAGGACATCCCACAAAAGAACAGGACAAAAACTTAGCAGGGAGGCTGCCAGGAACATCAACCCTAGAGAACAAACCTATAGCAACAGTAAAGGAGCTGCAGGAACATCTGACAAGTAATGATTACCCTCTGCATGTGACAACAGTCTCCTGTGTTCCTCACATGGCTGGGCTGTGGGGTACGGGGGGCTATACAGAAGCCCTTTCTCACAAAAAACATCCAAGTCTGACTGAATCACCTTAAACTACTTGAAGCAAAATGTATGGTCTGATGAGAACAATTCCAAAAGCTGTAGAAATTGGAGGATTCCAAAAGATATGTTTGGTGCAAAAAAGCACATCACCAAAAAGATCACCATACCCGAGGTGAAGCATGATGGTGGCTGCATCATGCTTTAGGACTGCTTTTCTTCAGCCAGAACTTGGGCTTTTATCAAGGTGGAGGGAATCATGAAAAGCACCCAAAGCACACATCCAAATCAACAAAGGAACGGCTAAACCAAAAGCAGGTCAATGTTTTTGAATGGCTGAGCCAGAGCCCAGACCTGAATCCAACTACAACTCTGTGGGGTGACCTGAGACAGGCTGTGCACAGGAAATGACCTCACAATTTGATGGCTCTAGAGTGTTTTGGAGGAAAGAGTGGGAGAACATTGCTAAGTTGTGCCATGCTGATAGACTCTTAAACAAAAAAACTGAGTGCTGTGATAAAATCAAAAGGTGCCTCAACACAGTATTAATTTAGGGGTGTGCATACTTATGCAAGCAAGTTATTGTAACTTTTTTTATTTTTCCTATTTTTCCAAAAGTGATTTGCCACTTAATTTTTATACATTATAATTTCATATTGAGGGTGGAAAAAGTTCTGAGATGATTTATCCTTGTTTCATTTTTATTTTTTGCTTAAATAAGTATACACTCCGGGTCACGTAGCTGCTATACCAAGCCTTATTATCTTGCCATGGTGTTGTAGACGTTTTCCATACGGAGATGTTTATTAACATTAACATGTATGGAAGGAGTCGCCAGTGCCAGCGTGTGTAACAGCCAGAGGTAAGGCTGGAACTTCACTTTTCTGACATCTTCAGGACGGAGGAGTTTATCCTTCTTTGCAGTTTCTTTGCAAGTGAGGTTTTTTTTTGTCTTATTAACTTCAAGAGAGCGAATGAAGAGAGGCTGGTGAGGGAGCGACTTTTTATAGCTTCTATAATGTAAATGAGAACAGGAACTATGTTGTTCCAATAAACATTAACTACAAAGGATAAAAAGTATGATGTGTTGTCTTTAACAAATCTAAAATTGTAATCATCAGTAACCAGTCTGTCGGTTTAGTAGAGTTCAGCTCTGTGATTGGCTACGAGAGTCCTGTTTTCACACCATATGAGTGAGTTATCTCATCTGTCCATCTGTCCATCTGTCCATTGCACTCACATGTTGATCTGTTGACTGAACATTTTGGGATGCGGACACTGTGAGAACACACCAGGTGTGGTCCAGTCTTCCAATCTGCACATGACGCCTGACGTTAACCGAACCAACACACTCATTTATTTTCTTATTATATAACCACAGAAACCGGATCTGTACCTTATATAACACTGTGTGTAATACAGATTAAATTATGCTATGAGAGGACTGAGTCTCGTCTCCGTCTACACTTTAATGGACAGTATAATGCTGTTCCTCATCCACGGGTAAATCTCTGATAGCTCACCAATCAATACACCGGCTCTCACTTCTGCTGAGTCAGAAGGCAGCAAGAGCAGCGTCCAGTCATCACTTCCTGTCAGACGGATATCAAAGACGATTTCCACCGGTAAAGAGTCAGATGAGTGTCAGGATTTAGTCAGGGACTATTTATTTATTTATTTATTTATTTATTTGGATTTGCTAGTCAATTAGCATCAAAAAAGCAAAGCATGTCTGTAAAACTCTGAACAGAATCCCGACACAGATCTCTACAGCTCATATGAAAGTCACATGATGCAGGCACTTGCCTTTCTCAAACAATCATTGATTATTTTCCTAAAACATCACATCCCAAAGTGTTTTATTCCTCTCATATCACAGCAATTTGCCAACTATTACAACTGTTTACTTTATAAAGAATGAAACATCATACTTCGCATCCATTTATAACCACATAGCAGCTATAAACAGTCGTTCCCACTCCAACCTCTTTTTTTCTCTCTAAAGATGTTACTGAGAAACCACAAAGGCGTTATGGCTTTACCTCTGGCTGTTACAAAGCGCTGACACTGAGAATCCTTCTTTACATGTTAAATAAATATCTGTCTAGAGAAAACGTCACTTTTCCAACATTTACACACATTTTTAATCTGTTTATGTGGAGAGTCCACTGTACCTGTTAATGAGCTGTTACTATTAAAACGCTAAAGTATTAGAGTGAGTGCATGGACGTAAACCTATGATTCAATTAATCAACACCTCCTGACCAATCAGAATTCAGAATTCAACAGCACTGTAAATGTATAGATACATTATTATTACTATCATTATTCTTCTAAAGAGTCTGAATACTGCCCAATGTAGTACGCTTACACAAAGTCGGTGGATCCAGATCAGACAGTCGCTGTCTTCCACTCTCTCCCTGATGGACATAGTGCACTACAAAGGCTCTAAGAGGGTCTAATACTATAATAAACCCCGTCTAATGCACTGATGGAGCCATTTCGGACTGAGCCGAGAGGTGTGAGGTGATTTCAGCATTCTCGAGACCTCGACTATCATAATGAATAATAACACACCACAACCTAAGTGTTCCCAATGTCATAATATGCACATAAACCCCGCCCACAAGCAGAGTGGAGTGTGCAGTGAGTAAACATGAATATTAACAGAACACCAAAAATACCGCAGTGACATACAACCCGAGGCAAATGTGCATGCAGAGCTGTCTTCATGCTGCACCGCATCCCACAATGCAATGCGCTTGTTTGGTTTTCAAAATAAAAACCGCAGTGAAGAAGAAATGTCAAGAGCAACAAGAACCCTACATTTATAAAATATCTGGTTGCACTGCAATATGTTTTAATGTAAAAGCTTTAAATGAATAAAAATGTGCCTTATGTAATTTACTGCCTACGCAAATCAGACAATGCTAATCGACAACTATTAGCATCAGGTAATATGTGGCTTACAGAGATTTAATGAAGCCAAAAACCAAGTGCTGAATTTTTTATTATTGGTATTCATTAGTTGCATAAATTGTTCAAAATTAAATTTGTTTTTTCTTAGATTTAAGGTTAAAATTTAAGATTAAAGGTTAAGGTTTTGACTGCACTTAGCCTTCATTTTACCCACTAAACGTTCATCGGAAGTCACAGTAACTGAAAAAACTTTTATAGCTAATAGCAGTTATAGTGAAATTGTATGTAACAAACACACAGGAAATAGAACAAAACACTGAGTGCGAACTTACCATGTTGACTTCAGACACCATGTCTATGCTTGCCACATCGATAGTCATCCCAACTGCCACCGGTGCACCTTCACATGTGCAACATTCAAAATAAATAAATAAGTAAAACTTTACTGCACAAATTATTTTCCAAAAATCACAGAAAAACAGGAATCATATTAAAGCCGTATGGTGCAAACACCTACATTGCCTTGACCCCTAATGGGTTCTTTGGTTTAACCCTTAACAGTTCTGTGTTGGATGCCGAATGTTAAACAAAAATGTTGCTTTCCAAAGAAGGATCCAAATATCACCATTTAAGAAGATTAGATTAGAATCACAAACGATCCAAGAACTACAATGCATCTAAACATCCCTTGGGAAACCTAAGAATATACAGCAGGATGATAAACTACAGTCCTTTGGCCCCCTAACGGTTGTTTTGTTCAGGCTTTGAAGGTTCTATGTTGAACCCTACACCAAAGTGTTTATCTTCTATAACTAAGAGTCATTAGAAGAGGACAAGAACTGCAAACTAGCCAAAGAACCCTTGTGGAACCTACGAGTGTATAGCAGGAGTATAGACTACAGTGCTTGGCCCCCTAACAGTTTTAAAGGTCGTTTGTTAAACACTACTACAACATGTTTCCTAGGATTCCTGGGTTTTCTAGGATTTTAAGAACATAAGAAGCAAACTATCCAAAGAACCTTTGAGGAGCCTACAAGTGTATAGCAGAAGAAAGCATTCTAGCCCCCTAATGGTCCTTTCCGGTTTAACTATTAAAGGTTCTATGTTGAACCCGGTAATAAAGTGCATTTCTTTCATACAGTAGAACCAATTGAAGCAGCTGTGATCCTAAACTATCTAAAAAACTTTTCAGGAACCTGTGAGTACCTAACAGGAGAATACAATACAGTGCTTGGATCTCTAATGCATCTATGAGTAAATCTGTAAATGTTTTACGTTAAATCTTCACTACAGTGTTTTCCTTTCTACGAGCAGAACCATCCAAATATGTTAATAATTACGAACTGTCTTAAGAACTTTTGAGGAACCTGTGAGTGCATAGCAGAAGTATACAATACAGTGCTTGGACCCCTAATTGTTCTATCCATAAAGGTTCTACAACAAAATGTTTCCCTTCTTAAGAGTAGAACCATTTTAATATGCTAAGGAGCCCAAACTATCCAAAGAACACTTGATCCTAAAGAACCTAAGCATGTATAAGATCGGTCCAACAGCATGGTCTTATAAGATGTATAAATGGATAGGAAAGCTGAAATGTCAATAACGAACATGGTGACATTAGAAGAAGAGATATTATTGTTTATCTTCATCAGCACAGAAGGTATGTCAAGTCATTACATCAATCTTGACATGAAAACGAAGCGTACGTTAGCTCTGCGTCTTTTGCTGATGTAACGTCACAATATGCTACAGCGCCCCTGCTGCTTACGTTGGTGCTGCATCATATTTAATTTAATTTGTCAGGATGTACATAAGCAATGCCACTGAATACGTGTGGCACTCATCTTGTGTAGTGTATAGATAAAAGAAAATGTAGAATTATTGGTATAGGATAGAGGCGGGGTTTGTACTTGATTAACGACATCATCCAAGTCAAACAGAATGTAAGTGAATCACATAGCGTGTTTGAATTCATCATGACATCATATAGGTCCAAACTTCCATCCTGAATCAGTCTCGGTAATGGATATGTCATGATGACTAATGACTAATATGCTTTATATACATTTTTGAGCATTAACCAAGCCCTTATTTGTTTATCACAGATTATATAAGCAGTGTAGGTGTCGAGTCAACATTTGAAATGATTTTCTGCAGAAAAAGTGTATTAAATGTTCCCAAGTACCTCTGACAACATGTGAATGTGAGTTTTACTCTAAAAATATGTATCTTAAATCTTTTTTTAAAGGTGCATAGACATATTAAAGGTGCAAACGATAAGGGTACCCCAAGCAAAGGTAGAACTGAACATCCATTTCTACTTATAATGTCTGTTAAACACTCTAAACCTGAACTGAACTCCGATTTACCTCCAAAGTCAGGTCGGAGACGGATGTCATATCCCTTCAGCAGCTTGTCCACTGTCTCTTTCACGAAAGACATGTTGCCTGGTTCATTGGCGCTGGAAAGAAATAGTAAAGAGAAGAAACAAAAAGAAACATGGTATACTCTCAGACACAAAAGGTACTTGTGACTGGAGTGGTACCTTTAAGTCTGTTTACCTAGAAAGTGCATATAGGTGTACCATTAAAATCTAAAAGGTAATGACTGTCTTTGCTTTAAGGTTCAGTGTAATCCACATTTCCAGGCGTGTATTAAGGGTACAAAAGCTAAAAGTAGAAGGAAAGATCAAGTTTAATAAGCAGTAAGTTACGAGCTCACTCACCTCTGAGCGCAGCACATCAGTGCCACAAAGAGTGGCACGGAAATGATCCCGAACAGCTTTCTCTTCCCAATCCCAAACATCCCAATCATCCCAAACATCCCAAACATCCCTATCCTCTCGGTGCTCTACAGGTTTGCGTGCTCCATCAGATGCTGTTTAAGCTGAAGAAGTCGCCTTTGCGGCCACTGGACAGCCCTGTGCTTTCAGGGTGTGAGCAAAGTTCCGGCTTCTGTAGTCTGCGTTGCGTTATTTGGATAGGATTCGCGCGCGTAAAAAACTCTCACGTATTTTTTACGCATTTTAAAAAAACAAAATCTCCTCCGACGCTATCGGTGTTTGGGATCCAGCCAGATCTCCGTCTCCATCCTTCTCTTTCTTGATGTATATGCCTCCTTAAAGAATAACTTGTGGATAAAATGCGCACAGATGGCTGAGTTTACATCACATCACATCACATCACATCACATCGCGCGCGCTCTTCTCGCCGCTCCATGCAGGAAACTATATTCTAATGATAGCAATAATAATGATAATAATAATCCGGGTTTTGGTTGTTTAGAAATTGTTGCGTGTCGGATTTGGATGCTGCTCGTTAGCGACGTGATGTGAAATGTGGCGAGCATGTGGTCCACTGTCATGACAGCGAGACGGAGGAATCACGTGACCGCTTGCTTGGAGATGCAACACTTCTCCTTCTGCAATGTTGCGTTTTTCTGAAGTTTTCACTACATGTTGTATTGCATTATCTATGTAATTCCATGTTAATATTTGAAAACGTGAGAAAATAACCTGCATCACTAAACAATAAACTCTAGCATGATGGCACTAAAGAGAAACCGAAGCACAATAGGAAGGAATAAGACTGTTGCTGTTATATGAACATAATCAATGATCAGTGATACAGTCCAACATTATAACAGCACATCCTGAAGTGTTTTATTCCTCTGATACCATCGCAATGTAATTAAACAGTGACATATCATTACTTTGACGGTTCTTTGTCGGTTGTGGAATGGCGGTGAAACAAGTTCTCATTAGCTATAAACAGTTGTTCAGCTCATTTACAGTGGAGGCTCTGTAGAAACAGATTAAACATAAACAGTGTAACTGTGGATATATTGAGGAGACGTTTATGGAAGGAGTCTCCAGCGTCAGCGCTGTGTAGCAGACAGAGGTAAAGCTGGAACGGTACGTTTTGCGACATCTTCAGAACAGAGAAGTTTACACTTTACAGTTTCTCTGTACCCTGAAGAACTTGCATAAATGTGACTATAAATAAATAAAAGTATTGCTTGTTTTAATCAATAATATATTGTAATGGAAATTGCAGTAAGAGAAATAAAGCACTTTATTCTGGTCTAGAAACATAATCAGCTTCAGGGTGGGAACAGGAGCGCTGCTGTAACACTGTTTACACCTTCACACCAATGCAGAACGTGATAAAGAAATGATAAATAAATGAACACATCACGCACGAGGAGAGAAATAAGGGCTCCATTAATGACGGCGATGAAAACCGATCTGATATATGACTTGTCTTTGCCTCCTCTCTCCATCAGTGGATATTAAACCCTTTACAGCAGGCCTCCAGACAATCTCATGATCCATAATCAGATTCTTTTTGTGGAGGTCTGATGGTGAAATGGCTGCAGCACCGACCTTAATACCTTATCACAGAGCCAATAAAACAATCGTGTTAAATTGTTTTCATTTAGAACGGCAGAATTCAGGCAGCGATGGAAGCCTGTCTGTGGTCGTCTTAAATTGCTCTTGCTCCATTAGGGCCAGGAACGTGCTCCTGTGGCTCGGCTCAGCTCCACCGTAAATGGCTTTGGAAGGCTCTTGTCTCAGGTGGACGTGCAGGGCTTTTCTTGTCAACGCAGAAGACTCGAGTCAACCGGACTCATCCGAGACGCCGCAAGTCCGGGAAGGCCCTTTGGTTTGGGTTTTTTTCAGTGCCTGACTGGACTGGAAGATTATTTTTGGAATTTAGGAGATTGACATTAATGGATCCGCTCTCCTCTGAGCTAGGAGTTTTGGGAAATCTATTGACCAGGAGGATATGATGTTATATATTCAAAGAAACGAGACCCATGAGGATACTATTATTCCTTTTATCACACACAGTGCTTTGCATAAGTATTCACTCCCTCCATATTTTGCAGTGCTACAAGCTGGAACTGAAATACATTTTTTCAGATTAATATGTTATGAATCTGCACAACATACAATATAAAATTGTTTTCTTCTATAAACAACCCCCTCTTTATACAGACAGAGATTTTTTTGGTGAATGGTCTCCTCGAGGCAGAATCGTGGTTGTGCCATTTTCGTTACATCTTTAATAATGGATTTAATGTCACGCTGCCAAATGTTCAAAGTTTGGGATATACATTTTCTTTAACTGTGATTTACACCAAATAAGGGGATTAGTGAAAAAAGCCACCAAAGAGTCCAACAGTAATGCTCAACATGATGATACCACCGCCATGTGTCACAGTGCAGCTGGTGTTTTCAGGTTGATCAGCAATGTAGGGTTTCCACCAAAGGGTGTGCTTGTGCAGATGCTGAAACTGCCTCATGAGACTAGAGAACAGTCACATACTCTGAGTCTCCTTGGCTAAACATTTCATATGGATCGCCACTCTTTCATAAAGTGTCCAGGTTGTGGATGTCCTGTAGACAGCTTCTTCCATCTGAGTTGAGGATCTCTCCATCTTCTGCAGAGCTAGCCTTATCAGCCATGAGTGCTTCTCTGACTAATCCTCTCTTTACCCAGTAGACTGACTTTTGGCTTGGTTTTGGTTAGTTAAACCTCTATGCAGACTTTAATAACCAAAACCTGATTCTTTGCCAGAAATTGCTTTGACTTGTTTTAATCGCTCCTTGGCCTTTGTGATGCTGTGTGTTTAGGTATGTTCTCTAACACACTTTGGGGCCTTCCATGAACAGATGTATTGATATTGAGATCTCATGACACATTAATTCCACACAGGTCAACACAATTCAACCAATTACGAGACTTCTGATGTTACTGGTTTCATTTTGTGGTTTCATAGCAACAAGGGGTGAATACTTATGCAATTAAAACATTAATGATCTTTTATTTGTAATATTTGTGCAAATAAAATGCAAAGAATGGTGACTTTTCTCAGCACTTTACTATTACGAGCAAATTTTGTGTGGATTCATGACATAAAATGCCAATTAAGTCTCTTCCAGTTCCAGGATATAAAACTACAAAATGTGCAAAAAGTTCAAGGGGTGAATACTTATGCAAGGCAGAGCACTTCATCTTATACACATTACTCGTATTAACATTTCGGTTCCTTGTAGCTATATGTAGAAATGTTTTGTGCTTATGTTTGTGTTTGTGTGTGTGTGTGTGTGTGTGTGTGTGTGTGTGTGTGTGTGTGTGTGTGTGTCACAAGCATTTTACAAAATCTCTTTAAAAAGAGAGAAAGCAGGTGTTAGGCACTCTCTCAAACCACACACACACACACACACACACACACACACACACACACACACACACACACACACACACACACACCCCCACGAACAAACAAACAAACAAACCATCACACTCGCACACTATGA
>JAQQZX010000037.1:937034-953567 GCA_030068355.1 Notoglanidium maculatum
GCTAATGCTAATTATATTCTTTCAGATGCCTACCCGATCTCAGAGGTAGTGTACAAGTGGACCCAAGGCCCAATGAAGTCTGTGGTGGTGGCGGAGGATGGCTCACGACTCAATCAGTACCATCTGATAGGCCAGACAGCCGGCACTGAGGACATCAATACCAGCAGAGGTAAAAAACA
Source organism: Notoglanidium maculatum (assembly GCA_030068355.1). Lineage (NCBI taxonomy): Eukaryota > Metazoa > Chordata > Actinopteri > Siluriformes > Auchenoglanididae > Notoglanidium > Notoglanidium maculatum. The sequence goes on from JAQQZX010000037.1 coordinate 937,214, forward strand.
TCATCATCATCATCACCACCATCATCTCACCGTCATCTTTAGAATCACTAATGTCATGATGCGATCTGCTGCATGCACGTTATCTGAAAGGAGTGGCAACGCACTGTGTAGCTGCAGCCTATAACCTGCAACCTACTATGCATGTTAACGCGTCTTACAGTCTGTAATAGAGCTTCGCCAAGATTTCATTGGGATCGTACAGGGTGATAAGCAATAATCATAAAAGACCACTGAAATTGTCTACACTGGTTTACAAAAATGATAAAATGAAGAAGAAAAAGAGAAAAGATTATGGACAGAGAAAGGGAAAGGGTCAGAGGAAGCGGGGAGGAGGAGGAGGAGGAGGAGGAGGCACTTATCCCCCTGTCCTGAGCTGCCAGAGCTGGAGGGTTAATCCCCCTGCTTCCATCTCATCCATCATGGCTTTTCCAAGTGATGTCAGCAAGCAGTGATTGGCTAGAGCTGGTCTGAGACACATGGGAAATGGGAGACACGGGGCGGGGACTAGCAAGGGCTCAAATGTCATCTGCTTAATTCAGTTATGTAAAGAGGAGCAGTAATACACTCCGATCAGAACTCTCTTGAACACATTGGTTATTATACAGTTCACCACTTTCTCACTTTTTGACAATGTAATATATAGTACAAGAATGAATCTATTAATTCTTTACAGATGATACTGCTTTATATTGAGTATAAAGCACCATTACATTTTACCTCATGTAGTGAGCATAAATCGAGAATTGGAAGACATTTTATATACAGTCTATTTGTATTTAAATGTTTTGCGTAATTTAAGATAAATTTACAACGTATTGATATAAAGCATGAAAAGAGAGTCTCTATACGCCACGCATACACTCTTACAAAAAAAGGTTTCCTGAAGGGTTCTTTAAATCAATTGTGATCTTCAAGGTTTCTTCTTACAGAGGGCGAAACGAAAGAACCTTTTTTTGCCCAAATATCTACTTGCTACTTTCAGTTATTGAATCCTTGGCTAGTTATAAGTTGAAACATCAGGACGCAATGAAGGTTCCTTGTGGAACCCCCTTAAGGAAGGTAAGAGCCTGTAATGATCCAAGGAATGCTTAAGGAACCATTTCAAGAACATTTAGCAGTGCACCATCAGGTTCCATGTGGAATCTACAAGGTTTCTTTTAGAAGAACAAATCAAATAACCTTTTCTGCTACAAGTATACTTCCACTTTCTGCTCAGCAGAAGTTACCAGAATCCATGGCCAGATACAAGATGAGCCATCATGAGGTCATGTTCACATTTGGCCCTCAGGAGCACCTTGAATGTTACTTGTGGAACCCCTTTAGGAAGCCAAGAGCATATAATGATCCAAAGAAACCTAGAGCAACCAATCTAAGAACCCATAAGATTGTATATTTATGGAATATTCATGTTTTTTTCCCAGTAGAGCAAATCTTGATGTGTCAGTGTACAGCATCTATAGCAGCTCAAAGCCCTTATTTATCCAAAGAACCATTATGGAATCCTTGGAGAAAGGATCATTGGGTTCCATATAGGCACATCAAGTTTTTTCCCAGAACAACAAATTAAAGAGTCTTTGTTTATCAAAGTATAATTCAAAGTGGAACCCCTTTAGGAAGCTAAGAGCATATAATTATGCAAAGAACCCCTGAAAACCCTCTGATGAACATGAATGGGTGTATACTTGAGTTCAGCATGGAACCCTCAAAGGTTATCCCAGAAAAATAAACAAAAAAATCCTTCTACATGGAAATCGCTACTTTCTCAAAGTGCTTTGCAAGTTTCACAAATCCTTGGTAGGTCCATGAGAAACCACCAGGAGGTGGCCAGTCCTCACTTGGCCCCCAGTACATTATTTTCTAGGACCATTCATCCACTTTTTGCTCATAGCCAACTATTTAAAGTTATTTAAATCCTTGGTGAGGATGATGACTAAACATCAGGGGACAATGTCCTCACCTGGCTCTCAGGAGCACCTTGAAAGTTCCATGTGGGACCCCTTAAGGAACCTATGAGCTCTTAATAATCCAAAGTACCCTTGAGGAACCATTTTGAAGAACCCATAAGAGTATATAGTCAGGTTCCATATGCATGTTCCAGAGGGACCAACCAAAGAGCCTTTTTGTCCTCACTTGGCTCTCAAGAGCACCTTGAAGATTCCATGTGGAAATACTTCGGGAACCTTAACTTCACAAAGGTTTCTCAAGGGTTCTTGGATCATATATGTCTCTTAGCTTCCTAAAGGTGTAACACAGTGAGCTCTTGGAAGAAGAGGTAATGGTGTATTTTTTCCTTCCAGCTTAGCACCAGGAACCCTTGAGGAACTCTTTGATAAATCAGTAAGATTATATACTCGAATTGCCCATGGAACCTTCTCATAGGTTCTCTGGATTATAAGGGGTTACTAGCTTCCTGAAGAGATACAACTTCGAATCAAGGGACATTTTATATAATTCCACTTTCTGCTGAGTTCCAATTGATTAAAGTTACGTGAATTCTTTGGTAAGAACAAGATCGAGAGAGCAGGTCCTCACTCAGCCCTCAGGAGCAAGTTAAGGGTTCCATGTGGAACTCTATTAGAGGGCTAAGTGCTTTTATGAGCATATACTCAAGTTCCACATGGCATCTGTAAAGTTTTCATGGAGAAACAAACCAAATGACATCAAATCCTTTTTAAATTTAATATACTTTCTCTTTATGCTGAGCACCAAAGTTCTTCAAGTCCTCAGCACGGTGCAAGATGAACCTTCAGGAGACCACATCCTTACTTGACCCTCAGGAGCACTTTCTTCCCTTTCTGTTGTCCTTTTTGCTGCTCTATCTAACTTGAAGCACAAAGGTTAGGAGGCTATTAGTGGTGCTAATCTAGTGTAAACCCTCTTTACAAAGTCAAGAATAGATCCACCAAGCAGTGGGAATACCACAGGAAAGACAGCTAGCATCAGCAGTGAAACCGTCAATGTTCCATCGCTCTTTATTCTGTATGAAAAAGTAACGATAACCTGTCACCTTTTTATTCTATGTTTCGTTAACCAAGCCATGCCATTTTCAGTTTTTTAAAATATAAATAAATAAATACATTTAAATATCCCACCAAAACCTCAGTCACTCACCAGTTGACCAACATGGCAGCGTTGTTCTCTGCAATGAAAGGAAGTTCTCCATAAACACTCCAGAAGCTGAGCAGAAAGATCCACCACTGTGGCATGTTTGCCTCCTCTCAGAACAGTTCCACCTGATGGGGAACATCCAAGAATACCTTCCTGAATCCCAGGGTTTTCTCCAGCTCATAGGAGCATGGGGAAGGTCTAGAGGGAGATGATCTGGACGTGCCGGCTTCCTCTCATGGAGGATGTTGTCAGTCCTGGATACATAATGAGTCTCAGTGAGATCCTGGAGATTTTAATTAAATAGCAGCAATTTTTGGTCTCCTTTATCTGATGTAGTTGCTTTGGAGTTTTTCGTTTTCTGATTTTCTTTCTCTCTGTCGATGCACCATACAAGGTTGGCCCAGCATGAGTGACTGGGATAAAGTGAGTGAGTTTGAGAGCTGCAGGATGCAGATTACGACAAGGGATTAGTGCGACGCAAAAATCCGATTTTGCCAGGAGAACGCAGCAGTCATCAGTGGATTTTCTTTCGGGTTATCAGTCGTTGTGGCTTGAAAGGATTTTTTTTTTATAAACCTCCAAATGAATTCTTTGCTTGTTTAACAGGATATATGTATCTTTTTTATTATTATTTTCTATTAATGTTGTACCTCCTGATGTCCCAGCATTGGATAAGTGTGGATATTCATTTTCCTCCATGAACAAATCATTTGCGTATGAAGTCATTACGTAGTAACATGCTTCATCGGATTTGTATCTTCACGTATTTAAAGGAATACTCCGATGTTCTATCCTAATCTCTATCTACTGCACCTGTAATGTGTGTGTAGGATTACAACATGACAGAATTACAACACGAAGAAAACAAATCCCCAAACTCTTATATGAATGCAAATGTTTTGATACGTTATTGTTAGTTACAGCCGATTCACAGGGACGTGTGCGGTATACGCTCCATGTAAACAGCTAAAAAAGAAAAAAAGAAAGATGTTATTTAACAAAGACGTGCAATTATTCATATTGTGAAGATGCCAAAGCTGAAGACATGACAATCTGCATTTTTTATCATATCAAATTCACACATGCATATGTCGACAAAAAAGTCATGTGTTGTTACGTATTATATAATCTCACGTTACTTATTAATGAAAGCAGATTTAATTTCAGCTGCCATCACTTATAACTTATTGATGAATGCTCATGACAAAGCCACGACTCGGCCATGTGCTTCTTTTTTCTACTCATATCATATGACAATCTCATGGGCTTATATTCTCTGGATTTTAAATAAAGTGAGCCTTTATGTTTGCTTATAAGCTTTTTAAGACTACCTTGGGCAGTGTATTGGCACCATAATGGCAGAAATATGGATATTTTCGCCAGCTTGTAATTACAATGAGTTCTCGTTTCTGTCACTGTCATGCACCTTAATAACAGAGCTTTGTAGTGTATATTTCCGCTGGTCCTGAATTAACATGAGTTCCTATTTCTGCTCATATGATTTGCTTTTGATGGTTGGTGAGGCATATCATTAATAGGCACTTTCGGACTGGAGGAACTTTTCATGGTTCTTAGACCTGTTGGAGGAAGTAGCCCCCTTGTTTGTGCGTTCGCACAACAGGAACTGAGAATGATTACAGTCCTTAGAATGGTGTTCTCGGGCCTTTTTTAGCTCCTACTTCAGGGTAGGTACTTTTCTAGCACAATAGGAACCATGAGAGACGTGTGTGTACGGTGAATGGTCCAGAAGTAAGTGTAGCGAGATTCTTCGAGTCGTGCAGTCGTTTTTTTTATATTTTTCTTTGTTTTTTTTGTCAGTCAGTGTTCATTACAAGAACAGGACCAAACAGACAGAAACTTACACAAAAAATCCACATGACGGCATGCGCTGGTTAACAGATGAGAGAAGCTGAGACCCGAGGGGGAGCGACTGGCAGAATAACGTGAAACCTAAAAAAAAACCAGGCTATAATTGTTTGATTTAAACAGAGATTCGTGTGTGCTGCGTGTCTCATTATTCCGACAAATCCATATGGTAGAAACGTAAACAAAGAGGAAGCACGAGGGGGGAATACGTGACATGGCTGAAATCGTCTCTAAAGTCACTGAAAAATAAATCTTGGCTATTGGATTTTATAATTGCCAGATCGGCCTAATCTATATAAAAAATCTTCAGCCGAGTCGGGTTTAGCCTTAAATCCATATAAAACATTAGCCGTGTAAACAGCAGCTCGTAACGTTAGCATTTAAAATGAAGGAAAAAAACGCTGATAAATGGAGTGACAGTGAAGTCCAGACTTTATAGAGCCTGTACGCGATGGAGGAAATACAGGGCGATTTGGAGGAGGCTCACATCACTTCAGCGTAAAAAATGAAGGTGTGTAGTTCTCAGGGGAGCTCCCCAGGGGGCAGTTCCTCTCAATAAGACCTTAGAACTGTTTGGTCCGAAAACGCCTATTGTGTAATTCTGACATGCCAAAAGTACACTAAGCTTCAATTGTCAGTTATTATGAGGACTATTTCACATGACAAAAGTGTTATGACATAAAAAAACATCTAATGCTTTTCTTGTCTTTTAAGACCTAAAGAAGGTGTTAAAAAGTAGGCGTTGTGTAGCCGTACGAATGCTACCATTTAACAAGCTTTACCACGTTTAACACATTTGTAAATATAAGTGTATTTCAGAGTGCTATATAACACCTACATAAGCCCTTTATAACAACTGACATCAAAATTGATAGATGCTGCGTGGTCAGCTAGCTGCCTGTTGGAATAATCCTTTATAAATATTACAGTATATAAGTTTATGCCTGTGGCCATAAAGGCCTTATGTATTTATTTTAATCATGTAATGATTCATTCAATTCATGATTCAATTTGATTCACAATATTGGTTTCATGATTCAATTTTCCCATGAAAGTTTTGGAAAAAAATTAAAAGAAATTAGAAAATTTTGAAATATAGAAAACAAATACAAAAAAATAGAAAAAACCCCAGAAACTTTTATCAGAAGATTTATTTTCCTATTTTTTTATTAATTTAAATATTCCTTTTGTTAGATAAAAAAATATATACTGTATATCTTTAATTCATTTCATAATAACCAACAATACTTATTTACAAACATTGGAGTAAAATATAATAGCCTATTAATATTTTGTATTTAAAATTTTTGTTAAAAGCAAGCTTTTATGAACATTTGTGAAGCTTAAACATAAAACAGCTCTCTCCATTTGCTTTTTTTCATTTGCGAAAAGATCGCTCCCATTTCTGGTTGAATCTGCTTGTAAAATCAACTGCTCAAAAGCTCTTTCCCATTTTATATTTGTTTTTTGTGTGTGCTTGCGTGCCATTAGAGCTGTGTTACTTCCGCCTACAGTGACATCATGTGTATTCCCACTATCGTACGTTATTGCGCCCTCTGACGTCTCAATAAAGCAATTACAGCTAGAAAAAACTAAGAGATGAATCACGGCTCATTGTTGAATTTGTTTTTATTCATGTATCCCTATGAACGCTATCATTTAAGTAGGTATTAATGCATCGTTGAACACGGTGCTCATACTATTTAACACCCACATCAGCCAGCAGTCTGATGGAATTATGCTTCATAAACCTTTATGTAGGCTTACGTCAGCTTTCTTAAAGGGCTTATGTGGTGTTACTCTTCACTACTCTTCACCACATTTTCTAACACAGTTGCACTACATTCCAGGAAATCTCTCTCCGGTAGCTTGCACTAATCCCCCAGAAATTAATCAGGCACTCTGTCGCTCCCTTTATCTATTACTCATCTGTTCTCTGCTCGCTCACTTATCTTTCTATCCTCTTTTTTCATTTACACAGGCCTCTACACAGTGATGATGGCTCACTTCTACCTGAAGAGAAAGATCGGATACTTCGTCATCCAGACCTACATGCCGTGCTTCATGACCGTCATTCTGTCCCAGGTCTCCTTCTGGCTGAATCGGGAGTCTGTCCCTGCGAGGACGGTGTTTGGTCAGTGACAACTTTACCACTCTTTGTACTCACAGTGGCTGAGGTTCCTTTGGGGATTCTGCCAGCACTCTGCTCGGCTGTTAATTAATTTAAAGATTAATACATCGATAACGCTCATCAAAATGGAAATCAGAATTGACTGGCGTAGACGAGCGGAATGAAGAGCTAATCAGCTGGAGATGAAGCTTTTTGAATCAGCTCTACCACTCCTGGGTAGTTTTATAACAAGTGCAAGTTATTTCCTGAGTAAAAAAAATGGGAGGGGCTTCAATAAAATTTGATCAGCCAATCGCAATCTAAATCATACATCACCACTCGCACTTCCTTTCACTTCTTTGGCTTGATTAACATAAAATACTGATTACTAAGTACATGAAACCAGTTCGCTAAGCTAGCCTACTGACTAGTTAGCAATCTGATGTTTTAGCCAGCTAACATTAGCTAAAACATCTAGTGTGTCCAAGCTCGCTAGCAAGCTAATTATTATAATCTGCCTTTAAAACCATTAGTCATATTTGTTAAGTAGCTAAACTATTGATTGTGTAACACCACGTGTATTAATATCCTACTGTGTAATAACATCCCAGTAGCCAGAAAGCTAAATCCTGCTAGCAGTTGTCTAATATCGTCAAACAATCTACCTATAAGATAGCAAACTTGACTACCCAGTAAACTACCAGCCAGGTAAAGGTATAGTTTATAAGGTAACTTTTGTAGTGTACAATAACAATCATTAGCCATATGTACTAGCAAGGTTGCTGGTGTCATGCTAACTATTTATTGTACAAGTACCCATGTGTGCTAGCAAAGCATCTAGCCTTATGCTTATACATGTTATATTGCATTCCTTCATTTAATGTGTAGAATTTTGGAGCCCTCTGCTGCCTGACAGGTGAATTGCAACCCCACCCTATTTATAGCTGCTACAAAAAGACTAAGGGGCATGACGGAGCAGCATTGCTCAGCATCGTTCATAGGGGCGGAGCTTATTGGAGAACAGAAAATCATAAAACGACACCTAAAACAAATTTTTAAAAAGGCCAGAACCATTGTATAAGACATGCAGAAATATATAATAATATATAAAAATATATCTTTGGAATGTGTTTGAGCTTATATGATCACAAGTCTAAAAATCACTTTCTAAAGTCACCTACCTACCGCACCTTTAATCTTTTTTCATTATTCTTCTCCTGATACTACTACTACTGGCCACAGTGCTATAAATATATATACAATATTAGTTTTTTAAAGGTGTTTTTAAGGTTGTATTATTATTACAGGTCTAAAAACACTTTCTAAAATTACCTATCGCACCTTTAATCCTTTATCATTATTCCCCTCAGGCGTGACTACAGTGTTAACTATGACCACACTGAGCATCAGCGCCCGAAACTCCCTGCCCAAAGTGGCCTACGCTACAGCCATGGACTGGTTCATCGCCGTGTGCTACGCCTTCGTCTTCTCCGCCCTCATCGAGTTCGCTACTGTTAACTACTTCACCAAACGCAGCTGGGCCTGGGACGGCAAGAAAGCCATGGAGGCTCAACAGCCCAAAGTGAGTGTCGTTGTACTGATATCACGCTAAACCGGGAAATCTTTCCGAGTTCATGACTCGAGTGCAGGACTAATGAGTAAAACAGACGAGAGCCAAAACCAGAAAACAGGCAGAAGTCAACAACGCAGAAGGCCTTCAACACGAGGCTCGGCAGTAGCGGAAACTGAGGCGTAACTAAACTAATGCTTCACGAACCCGAGATGTGACAGAGAGTGCTGTGTGCATGTGTATCACAGCAGTCATGTGATATGAAGCCCAGGAGTGTGTCAGCCATCTTGGTAGAGTGCAAGTGCTCATGGGAAATGGCATTCACAAAGAACAAGCTGCGCAGTAGCAAGGGGCAGATTCATGACATTTGCAAAACACATAAGAATGTACTGACGTTCCAAAAGCCAAAATAAATAAATAAGTAATATTTAAAAAAATATATCATTAAAACTGTCAGAATACAAGTCATTGGAATTAAAATAGGCAAAAATAAAAAAACTAATAAATACATAATTAAATAATAATTAACCAAATAAATCATTCCTATTAATGGGAAACCACTTATAGCAATGAGCTACAAAGAAAAAAAACAAAGAAAATGAACAAACAAAGAAATGAATGAATGAATGAATAATTTGCCAAAACAATAATTTTAAAAGAAAGTAATTAAATAAGAAACAGGTCCACAGTTTTGAAAAGAAAACAGCAAGAAAGACAGACAGGATTACATAACCAAGTAAGTGACAATAAATGGGCATTATTTATATATTTAGATAATCACTTAAAAATATCAATTTAAATGAGCTGCACAGTGTTCAACAAACAAAAGCTAATCTTTACCCTCCATGTTAGTGGAGTAAAAGCGCACATCATTGCCACCTAGTGGAAGGAAGTAGAACTGTTTCTGTTGTCTCATTGATGTATGGATCTGTCTGTCTGTCTGTCTGGTTGTTTGTTTGTTTAAATTCTTCTATTGTGACAGCTTACTTCTGTAGATTCATCGTCTGGATGTTTTTAGATGAATAAATCCTGACTTTTTAAACACTGATTTGAGACAGCTAGCTGAGCGAGATGCCGAACTAAATCTTCTGAACCGCTCCGAAGAAAAAAGAAGGATGTCTATTTTACAAAGGAGATCATTTTTGTTATTTTTGTAAACTTTGCATCGCACGACTCACCCCCTTAGCCTTCCATTTAAACGGAGCCTGATCCATACCTCGTATAGTAAACTTGCTTATTAAGTGTACGTAACGCACTTTGACCTCAATTACTGGATAATCGGTAAAGACGATTCCGCAGTGTTCCGGTGTTTTTCCTTCACATCCCTGACATCGATCATGGCTCACACATCCGGCAATTAGGAGGCTGTAATTGGCGTCGTGGAGGAATATCAGCTGTGAAAAAGACTCCAGACCACCGATTTCATCCATCACCTCCGAGCCGCCACGGATTCAACACTTTAAAATCACATGAGTAAATTGCACTGCTCAGTCCTCTCAGTATTTATATCGTTTAGTACCATTAGGCCAATTACACCAGTTTAGGAATGGACTCAGTTCAGTTTAAAGCAGCCTTTTATCGCATCTTCCTTCTTTCACTTTCTGCATTATAAACTACATTTGAAATGAAATAACCTGTGTTTTCACATGCTGGAGATATAGCTTTATAGCTTTATTTAAATATCTTGGTCAATAAATTTGTTTATTTAAGAAAGAAGAAAATGCTAAGCTGCATCTCATCCTTGCAACGTTAGCCCGCTTTAGGTACATGTAGATACGTATAGCTGGGCTTTAAGCTGAGTTCAGGACCAGAAAATGTCTGCTCTGGATAAAATAAAATGAATTTTACAGAATAGGAAAATAAGAAATGAAAGAACGACAAGGGAACAAAACATTCCACGGCTCTTCCGAAACTAAGTGCAACAATAAAGGGATAAAAAGTACATGGTATGTATCATCCTTTATTAAATTAACAGCTATAGTTGCAGATGTATAAGAGGGTTAAAACACTTCAGGACGTGCTGTTAGAGGAAAATAATCAACAGTTACTCCGCTTCATTGCTGATCGTCTTCCTGTAACAGCAGGACACACGGTTCCAATGTCGATTGTCATGTCATTGTAATAATAATAATAATTTAATAAAGATTTGTTCAGCATTAGGGAAACTGAATCGCACTAATGATGTTCATTAGAATAAAAATGGGATTAATTTGATAAAAAGCAACTCTATAAATGCCATGCTTTGCATCACTCCTTATAGAAGTGGCGTTTTCTGTTTGCGGTGGTGTAAAGGCGCTCGCTTTTTGCTTGCGTAGGAGCGACAGGTCTTCTGAAGGTCACGTCTGAGAAACGTCTCACATTGCCAGCGTGTTTCTGTAGACAGCTCTGGAGCCGTGTCACGGTCCACGGGCCATTTTTTCCCATTAGCCCTGCTCCTGTTTGCTTGTTTGCTTGCCTGCTTTCCGCTGTGCGCTGTGTGAATCCATGCGCACACTAAGCGCAGTGACACGGAGGTGATGACGAGCAGGATGAAGCGCTGTGATGCTGAAGCGTTAAAACAGGAGGACCTTCTTCAGCTCAATATCCATCACTTTCCACTCGCTGAACTCAAACACCTCACTCAGTCCCCTGACCCCTGACCCCTGACCCCTGACCCCTGAGAGCGCTGGTCACGAACAGCCAGGACACACCTTTCCCAACACCTCTGAAACTGTAGTATACAGTACACTAAAGACTTCTGGACTCTGATTGGTCAGAGTGTGTCGGTTAATTTCTGTAACAATGCACTCGTTAACTATTACGTAGTTGTTTCTATAGTAACCGATCATTTACATAACGTGTACGCAGGACGCTCCGCTTTATAGGTTTTAAGGTTTTCTGTAACATTTACAGCAGGAGGCTTCTGTGTCAGTGCTTTGTTTTCTGAGATCTTCACGACAGACCAGTTTATGATTTGGTTTCTTAGTAACATCACAAGCGCTGTGGGCTTTTTTTCTTAGAAGACAGGCTAGCGAGGGGACGACGGCTGTTGAAGAAGACAACAGTCTTCCATTTTGGGTCTGGTTCCACACAGGGGTTCTTCAGGGAGTGTTTTCTCACCACGCTCGCCCCTGGATTGCTCATGAGGGAGAGAAAGCGGCATGCGGGTTTCAGCAGAGCTGCTTTGTGTCTGTGTGTATTGTTAAAAGTGTTGGAGAAATAAAACAGAGTCCCAACTGAGCTTTTTTTCGACTGCAGTGTTTTCTGCAGAACGTTCCCAAATTAGCACATTAGAAGTACGCAACGCTGGCTTGAATGTGTAATGGAGTTTGTCAAATAGGTGTGCAAGTGTGTGTGTGTGTGTGTAAACAAGACGAGCAGAATGAGCATTTAAAAATAAATACCTAGCTTTTGTGTGATGATGTAACAGTATAATAGTGAGTGTCAGGGTGGTGTGATGAAGCTTGATTGATCGATTATTTTCCTCTAACAGCACAACCTGAAGTGTTTTATTCCTCTTGTACCAGCCTGACACATCATATTTTTATTTGTTTCTAGTATTCCTGTTCTCGTTTACGTTATAGCAGCTATAAACAGTCGTTCCTTCACCAGTCTTGAAGTTAAAAAACGCAGCTTGTCATATTAGCGAGCAGCCGCAGGCATAAACTCATAATTAGCTTCCAAAATGGAGCGTCGCTTTACAATAACAATAAGAATAAAGGAGGAGCCTATTAATATAAACCTGCACTGCTGCTGTTATGGACCAATCAGAATCCAGGAATCCGTCTTCACTCCCCACTTTGTGACTGTTAACAAGCAGGCTACGACCTTCAAACCGTTTCATTACCCCCGATCACACCGGCGCTGTCGCATCATCTCTCCCACTCTTCACATTTAAAGGTCACGCTCAGATCTAACAAAACACAATGTGGCTTTATTTTCCAGAAAAAAGACCCGCTGGCGTTGTCCAAGAAACCCAACAACACGTGCTCCACCGGCATGAACTTCACGGCCAACATCACCAAAGACTCCGCCATCGCCACCATCTCCAACAGCACCACCGTGCAGATGAAGAGCTCCGAGAGCAAGTCCACGCCCGACCCCAAAAAAACGTACAACAGCGTCAGCAAGATCGACAAGATGTCCCGGATAGTGTTCCCCGTCCTCTTCGGTACCTTCAACCTCGTCTACTGGGCCACGTACCTCAACAGGGAACCGGTGATTAAAGGAGCCGTTTCGCCCACATAGAAAGCTCTCTCATTCATTCCCTTCCTTCTTTTTTTATTCCTTTCTTCTCACCATTCTTAATAAACTGGAACACAGAAAAACACCCAATGTCATCATCACATGATCATTCTCAGACCCTCCGCCCATCTCTCCTGCACTCCCCTCGATTTCTTTTTATTTTTGGTTCTGAGAGATTGCATGATCAGTTTTATCACCGTCTTATTGCCATGTCTGCCTTGACTTTCTACTGTATATCTCTCTTCTGTTAGGGTTTCAGAGACGATTGGTGCGTTTCTCTCACAAAATCTTTACCTATTCTACACCAACATGGGATTCAATCACGACCGATCAGTTTACCATTCTGAAATATGGCAAAATATGAAGAAAAATGTTATGCATTTGGCATCTACATGGGTTTATTGGTCTGTTACAGTGCCTTGCATAAGTATTCACCCCCATGAACTTTTCTGCATTTTGCAGTGTTACAGCCTGGAACCGAAATGTTCTGAACTGGCATTTCATTTACACACCACGTCTAAAAACTCATACATTTGTTAATCTCATAGCAGATTCCCAGTCAGACTTGGGTCTGGGTTCTGACTGTAACCATTCTCGGTTTGCTCCGAGTCATTGTCCCGTTAGGAGGTGAAGCTCCGCCCCCAACCCGTCTCATGCCTCTTGTAGACTAGAACATGTTTTTGTCTAGGATTACCCTGTGTTTGGCTCGGCCCAGACGGTCTGTTCTGACCATTTTCCTAATGCCTGGTGATGAAAGCCCTCCTGAGAACGACGCTACCACCACCGTGCTTCACGGTAGGGATGATGCTCGGTGTCGAGGTTCTGCCAAACAAAGCACTTTGCGTCAAGGCAAAATTCTTCAATATGTGACGTGTTGATCAGAGAACATTTTTCTACATGGTTAGTGAGTCACAAAGATGTCTTTTTTTTTTAAATGCCCAGCAGGATTTCATAGAACTGACCACTCCTTAATAAAGCCAAGCTTTGTGGCATGTCCAGGTTATAGTTTTCCTGTGAACAGCTTCTCCTGTCTCAGCTGTGGCTCTCTCCGGCTCCTACAGAGTCCCCCTTGGCCTTTGTTTGCTTCTCTGACAAATAATGGACTCAACGCCGCTGCACGGGATGTTAATATAAAATAATAACCATGATACGATATGATAGTTTTCCAGAACGGTGTTCCGGATTTGTTTTGATCACTCCTTGATGCTGTTTGTTTGGGTGTGTTAGACTCTCGGGAACAGCGATCACATGACACTTTAATTACACACATGTTAACACCACTCAAATAATTATATCACTTCTGATGTAACAAATTGCACCCGGGTGGATTTAAGGGTTTTACAGATAGTTTATGAACTTTTACATTTTGTATCTAATTTTGCAAACTAAAGCTCCATTTCAGTATTATGAGCTCTCTTGTGATGATTCATGAGATATAATCACAGTTCCAGTCCATTTCAGTTCCACGTTTTAACGTTACAACATGTGAACAAGTTCAAAGGGGGTGAATACTTATGCAAGGCACTGTATATGTACATCATCACAAATTCAGCAATGCCAAATGCTATGCAAAATGACTTTTCTATTCTATTGATATTGAAATGCATATATTGAAAATAATGTATCGCTTTTGTATGAATGAGCTGGAAGCTTCTGGTGTTTAAATTGCCGCTTGAGCGTTTCGGAGCCGCGAGTGCCGAGGCAGCGCAGGCGAATAGCCATGCTAAAAGTGTTGCCTTCTTTCAGAAAGTACACTAAAAAAAAAAAAAAAACAGGAAAAAGATCGCTTTTTAAAACTACTTTCGAGTCTTTTTGTTATTTGGAGCTTGAAGCCTTTTTGAAGTACCGGGCTGAACCTTTGCATTGCGCCGTCTAGTGGCAGCTTTTATAACTTTTGCTCTTTAATACTCGCAGTATGTGGAGTAAAGGAGGTCGGGTTGCAGTTATGACTTTCAAAATCCTTTGTATATAGGCTGTGTGTGCTTTCGCTTTAATGTCCGAGAGAAATAAACCTTGTGCTACGATGCTATGCTAAAGATCGTGCAGCTACAGAAACGCAAACGCATTTCTGCCTTCCTTTCCTCTCACCCCATCCTCTCTTACTGCGTCGCTTCGCTTCGACATGATCTTTTTTACACTGTAGTGATACGGATCGCTTATAGACTTATTTATCATGGAGACGTTTCGGCTTGCTGGAGCGCGGCACGCAGACAGCTTTTCAGAAGCCATTATTTGTTGACATTCTTAAAAAGAAAGGCTTGGGGGGTTTTTTCTTCCACGCTACCATGGAAACGAATCGACACCACTTTGCATTCAGAGTTAAAAAGGAAGAATGAAAAGATTTTCTTTTTTTTTTTTCCAGAGTAAACAAAATACATATTCGACCAGAAGCAACCCTGAGCCTGAATAAGAGAAGAGCAGAGGTGAAAAAATGGGTATTTTGTTTGGTAAGATTTTAAAGAAAAAAGGGAACATAACGGCAAAAAGAGAGAGAGAGAGAGAGAGAGAGAGAGACAGAGTGAGAAGTGGTTACAGGCATAATGGCAGAACAAAAAAAAGTGATTTAATACTGATTGTCAGTTGTGGAGCAAAAGTTTGTACCCCCACCCTCCCACTGTGTTTTTTTTTTTTTTCATGGAATAAACAAACCATCCGTATGTATATATGTCTTTTAATCTACGTGCAAACACAGCGCTTAAAATGTCAAAATATTAAAATGTGTAATCTGGAAGAAGATGAAAATTCCAACTGAGGAACCAAGAAGACATAAAAGCTGTCCAAAGGATGAGAGCGAGGCAAAGAAATAATCATCCAAGACATCTAAATTTGACCAAACATGTACAATACTCAATAAACCTTTTTCCTTTTGTCCAGGGGGATGCAAACTTTTGCACTTAGCTAGATAATTAGATAGTCCCTTCAGGCTCAAGAATGTTAGCAGCTACGCAGCACTCGGTGTTAATGATATGTTAATGCTGTGTGGGAATTTTTTTTTAAAGAAAACAAGACCCCTTTTCTGGACTTGGTTCTGAAGTTGTTCGGTGTGGGTTCAGTGTGGGATCAGTATGGGATCAGTGTGGGTTCAGTATGGGATCAGTGTGGGATCAGTGTGGGATCAGTATGGGATCAGTGTGGGTTCAGTATGGGATCAGTGTGGGATCAGTGTGGGATCAGTGTGGGATCAGTATGGGATCAGTGTGGGTTCAGGGTGGGTTCAGTGTGGGTTCAGTGTGGGATCAGTATGGGATCAGTGTGGGATCAGTGTGGGTTCAGTGTGGGATCAGTGTGGGATCAGTATGGGATCAGTATGGGATCAGTGTGGGTTCAGTGTGGGTTCAGTGTGGGTTCAGTGTGGGTTCAGTGTGGGATCAGTGTGGGTTCAGGGTGGGTTCAGTGTGGGTTCAGGGTGGGTTCAGTGTGGGTTCAGGGTGGGTTCAGTGTGGGTTCAGGGTGGGGTCAGGGGGGGATCCGGGTGG
>JAQQZX010000037.1:969694-980356 GCA_030068355.1 Notoglanidium maculatum
CCTGGGTGACCCGGGGATCGAACCCAGGACCTTCTTGCTGTGAGGCGACAGTGCTAACCACCACACCACCGTGCCGTGGGAATAAAACTATTATTTCATTATTATAAAGTAATTAATTTTAGTCTAACTGGTTGATCTGGTTTTAATCTAGATGTTGCAGCTTATATCAACAGATGCATGTTGTTCTATAAGGTTAATCAGTTATACTGTTTTTCAAGGTTAGTGCAGAAATGCGTGTTTTTTTGAACAATGGCTCTAATTTGATTCACCTTCAGCTATATGCTGATATGCAATCAAGCCATTTTGAGCTCGACATCTCATCATAATTCTCAGGATTCAGTGCTCCAGGTTCAAAACTGAATGCAGCGTGATGATAGGCTTGCTACACCTGATTATCAGTCTCATCATTTTGAAGATGGTTTCATGAATAAACGTCTAATTTGCGTCAATGTGCTGTGTTCTGTATGCAGACGTATGCTTTTTTCAGAATTTTTTCTTACAGAATGTGCCATGAACAAATAATAATAATAATAATAATAATAATAATAATTAAAGCATAAATAATAAAGGCAGCAAAGTTCTCAAGACCAAGGTTAAGTTACAGCAGATCAAAAAAGTTAACTTATTATGGTATTAGAAATCTGGTGATGGTAAAGACTGGATGTTGACTCTGGAGGTTGATATGATAGGCTGGAAATTAGGCGTAGTGTAGTGTTACAGTGCTGAGTAAATAGAAGTTTTTGTAATTACAGAAGATGAAATGGAAGATAAATCACCTAGATTTTTGGGGTGGAACATGAACAGCCTGTTCTATTGAGTACACAACAGTGGGAGGGGCTGCGAGCAGTACGAGGAGGTGAACGAAGTAACTCTGAGAAATTAACAAGGGCTTTGTAAATTTTTAGAAGTTTTTACCTAATATGGGAAGAGATTGCAGCCAGTGGAGCAGATAGAGAATGAGGATAATAAGCGCAGATCACTTAGGGAGGCTCAATAAAAAGAGAATTACAGTAGATAATAAAGGAGAAAATGAAGGCATAAACCACTGTTTCAGCATTGTTAGTGTGAAGTAAATGACAAACATGCAATATTATAAAGATGAAATAAATCATCTGGTGGAATGCAGTCTGCATGCAGACACGGCGCAAGTATTTTAGCGACTTGAACCTAGTCTATAAATGCATGAGAGAAAATCTGAGAAAATCTGAATCAATGCATTTACATAAGCAAATTGTCCTGAAGGCTGCTTATGTGAATCACACCAACACTGAAAATACGATAAAGAGAGATTAGACTAAAAGCATTCTATTAATATGTGTTTAAGATGTAAGAGCAAATAAAATATTATAACAAAAATTCAGACAGCTGTTATGGTGGTGAGTGCAGAGTAACACAACTTTATTAGAAAAGCTTAACAACAAATCTAAATTGACAGGTAAAACCATGCACAGTGAACAGGCTAGGGTCAGGCGATCAGCAAACAACCTGGAACAAGGCAAAAACTAAAAAAAACAAGAAACCTAAATCTGTGACAGAGTGCAAGCTTGGGGACGACAGGTTATGAACGACGCCAAACGTAAACAAAAAACATGGCTAACTGTGACAAACTGGTGTTTTTCAGTTTTCAGTCTGCAAAAGTCATTGAATGTTGTACATCTCCAAATTTTTCCTGTTCTTTTATTTGAACACTTTCTAAATGACTTTTATGAAGAGAACCGTAACCAGGTACCTAATATTTTGATAATGTACATGCAGAACAGGTTTACTATATGATGGTATGTACTATTTTAATTAAATACAGACAAATATACTTTGGTTTACCATTTACTCTGTAAATGGGTGCTGTCGTTGCTGTGTGACGTCAGACAACTGCTTCTCGGTGAAGTCGCGGTAGATAGATTTGCCCTGAATTTACAAGTAGGAACTTATTGTAGCTATGTTAGAAAAAAAAATCTAGTACGTCCACATTCCTTAGTTGTGAACTGCAAGTCTCTACTTTAGCTGGCTTTCAGACACAGTTTGTCCTCATGGAAACTGAGCTGTTTCAATATAGTCAAGGTGCTCTAGAACATTCTGTGGACTCTGTATCCCTTTAGGATGTGTAAAAATGAAATGGTTGCCCCTTAGAAGGAAGTCATGTAGACTATGTTCAGTTTTCGTCCTCCTGGAAAATATTTATGACTTGTGCAGACAGCCTGAAGAAAGCTATGTAACCTGAAGCTCAGTTTTCATGAGGGACAAACTGCAGACATGCGTTTCTCCTTTGCTAATTCTGACGGTGTTGATATCGCGAGTCCCGCCCCTTCTTGATTTTGTTTGGTCATTTGAGAGCGACGTGACGAGCTGGGCGACGTTCCAAAAGTTGAACTGTTTTCAACTGAAAGTGCTTTGACCACAGCAGGTAAAGAAAGCTGTACGCTGAGGGTGTTTTTACAACCAGGACGATTAGGCGATGGCATGCAGTGCTTGTATGGAGGAGATTTTTTTTTTTCAGAACAAAGCAAGAAAACCCCCATTTTGTAAAATACCCCTGTACATGGACTAGGATAAAGTCTGTGATAGAGGTTCTGTTTTTTACCAGCACAATTTGAAGCTTAATCGGAATAGCGCCTCTGAATATTTCTTTTCTGTAGCCGAGGTTTCTGGGATGTGAGCTTGAAGGCTCATCATGGCCAGTTGGATCATTTCACCAAAGCAATACAACAAAGTGTCATCTACATATAAAATATTCATTTCAGTCACAAATTTGAACAGAAATGTAAAACAGGATAGGACTTAAATTGGATCCCTGTGGTTCATCCTGGTTTATAGGTTAAAGTTTTCCAAAGAAGCCATTGTAATACATTTTCCAGGATGTATCCGAGTCCAGAAAGCCTACGCACCTTTGTCAGATGTCGTCAAAGAACGATGATGATTGCAACACTTGATGATTCAAACAAAAGAGTAAGAAAAAGCTGGCAGTAAAACCATTCAGCCGTCAGTCTGTCCACTCTCCATTCCCTCCCCATCCTTTGTGTTTTTATTGTCTGTGTTCCAGACTTCCAGCTTAGCACAAAGGCTGTAAATCTGGGCTCTGCTCTTCTGTCAGCCCTGTTTGGACTGTAGTGCTGAGGTGAGATGAGCCTGTTGACTCTGAAGCTGACCTCTTGAGCCAAAGAAGCTCCCTGCCGTAGAGTCAAACGGATATCTGGAGGCTGGGTGACAGATTAATTACTGGCTTGGCAGATATCCTGAGCAGTTAACATGCAGGGTGGACGCAGAATACGCTTTATGAGAAGCTCCAAACAATGCACACTCCAGTCTGAGTAACAATGGAAGAAGAACACAGTTAAACAGAACAGCTTTGTTTATAATCGCATATAGGCAGTATAAATTCATTAATATTACAAGGAAAGGACTTCATGTAAATACTTCCTGTGAATGTGGTGTCAGTCCATCTTTCCATTGCTAGCTTATAGATGAGAGTTAGTAGCAATTACACTAAATCACGTCACATTATGCAGTGTAAGTCCGCTCTTCTCAACTCACAACCAAACACTTCTTTTTTGATGATTTTTGTCTTGCACGGACTAAATGCAGCTTTATCGTGCATGCCGTCTAAGCGCCTTCATTTGGATATCCCTCTCAAACAACTGTTATTTCCAGTCAATGACACTCATTAGTAGTCTTTGCACTCTTTATTAGTGCACCAATTTAGTGTTCAGTTGATCTGTTTACTAGAATAAGATTTTTTTGCGTTTTTGTGGAGTGAACAGTTTTAGTTTATGAACAGAGTTAAAACATACACTAAGGATGACAGTAGCCAATTAACTCTGCATATACACGACTATTACATGACTATTTTTATTAGTTTACGTTGCTTATTGTGAATAGATGGCTACGTGGGTCATTGTTTGTTTGCATTACTATACGCTTCCTCTTCGGTTTATATCCTGTCTCCTCCCTCGTCTTGTCGTTGCTCGCCAGTCCTTGAGTTGAGAGAACTGCAAGACCCCCAGACTGAAGTTTGGGAGAACGGTTGTCTCTCGTCACACCTCTAACAGTGAATAAGCTACGTTTACACACAACCTAATAATCTGTGACGAATCAGACTAAAAGCTCAATCGGATTATAAATGGGGCGTGTCACTACAAAATGAGTCCAGTGTTGCAAAAGTTTATTCTGAGATATAGAGACGTGAAGCAAAAGTGCGTCAAAATTACACACACATGTAATATATTTCTAATTTTTTTTAGCCCTAGATACATTCCTTTTTATTACAATTTTTTTACATTATATATTTACAATTTATAATGTATAACATCACCAAAATACTATACTGTTAATACGCATTAATTTCGATTTACACATCAAAGTTTACAGCTGATTTTTTTCCAAACTTGATTTTCTGTTAAAATGATGATACCTTAAATATTTTTGTTAATTTCTCCAGATTGGCAGCACCAAATTTAACAAATGCGCCCTTATTTTAAAGAGGATTATCCGTAGATACAGAGTAACATTTCATTTTTCTGACCAACTGGACTCATGGACTCAATCAGTAAACACCTCAATCGGAAACTCCAGGTCGAAGATCTTTTTTTTTTTTGTTTTTGTAATCTGGAATGTTAATCTGCGAGTAGGTTTTGTGTGTGGGGGTGTCGTAAGAAAACGTAGCTCGTGTTACAGATCTTTACCTGTTTAGAATAACTGGTTGTGATGGAGACAAGCTGGCATTTTGAGGATTCTTCAGACATTCAGTGAAGATGCAGAACATACACACAATAGAAAAGAGAGAAGATTTTTAATAAAACCTTTATTTCTTGTGCAGTTATAGCTCGATTATTTTAATATTGGGAGCATTATACCTTGACAGTATCTGAATCTCAGGTGAATATGACATGCTGAGCAACTTTACTGCTCTCAGTTTGTTCAATAATCATGCTTATTGTGATGGAGACAATAAAACCATAAGCAGCATGATGGAAAAAAGCTTGCTGTCTGAGGCTGGGATCACATGTAACATTTATAGAAACAGAGATTTTATATGGAATCTGTGATTTGAGTGAATTGACTGAACTTGGTGAAACCTGTCATGCCACCTTCTGCCTTCTGCCTTCTGTTTTCTGCCTCCTTTCTCATCGCTGATGTTTTTGGCACGGATTTCTTCCCTGCATCCCGAGCGTTTCAGAAACCCTCGGCTTTTCGTTCCCTAATGAGCCTATATACAGCCACACATCCACAGCAGTGACAGAGGAGAATCTGGATCCAGCCTCATTAATCCAGAGTCATTTCCCTTTCAGTAAGTGAGAGAAAGCAGCGGCAGTGCAAGGCATCCTGATGATCCCCTGTGTAGACATCTGCACCACTCGCAGTTTATTTAGCAGCGAAAGCTCATAATCCAGCAGGTGTGAAGGAACTCTGATGGATTTGATGAGGAAAATGAGGTAAACACGCTCAAATACACTCGACACCCAGCGGAGGCTGAATGAATGGGAGATGGAAGAATAGCTCTCACTGTCTGACATCCTAGGATCACGGATTATATCCGACTCAATCCTGACCTTGGGTTACTGTCTGCGTGAAGCTCTGCATGATCCTCTGGGTCCTCCCGGTTCTCCTAAAACATGCCAGCAGGTGGACTGGCAAAGCTACATTGCTCTTAGGTGAGCATGGTGCTGTGGCCCATCCAGGGTTAATCCCACTTCACATTCCATCCAGTATTCCCAGGATAAAGATGAACATTAAATGAAGCGAATGGCTAGAATTTGCAGTACGTCCAGCATGAGCTTGGGTTTATTATAAAACTAATAGCTCCTTTTCTCTGCCATGTATTGTAATTCCTGAAATTGTGCACGGGTTATGATCATACACAGCCGTTTATTTTCACTCTGCAGGAGTAATGAAGTCTGTTGCTGTTACAGAGAAACTGTTGATTTGATCCACACTGGTGAGGCGAAAATCCGCCCGTGGCTGCAGTGTGCTTTATTACTGAGCATCGCTGTAAGGGCGTGTTAGTCTAATTGACTGGGCTGAAATTCCTGTTCCCTCCAACCTTCTGCTTCAAGCCAGGATTCCTAATGGTGGTGCAATTAAAGGGAACGCTGTAGGGTTCTATGTGGAATGTGGAAGCTTGCAACCGAGTGTGGCGCTACGAGAAAAGGCGTCCAAGGTATACACTTTTTAAACAAACAAACAAACAAACATTTTCCCAGCATTAGCACTGGGAATTAGTCACATTAGTCGACCATAATCGTTGCGATACAGTCACATGACCTTTCACCACGTGCAGGTTTATTCCATTTCTACCACCACCACCTTCTGGGCGCTTAACTTTTTTTTGTCACTGAGTGTATCTAGTAAACTGTGGGAATGCTTAAGTTTAAGAAAAAATCTGAAAGTTCCTCCTCTTCGAAGGCAGTGTTTCATATAACACCTTAAACAGACCATGTCCATCGGGATGCTGAAAATAAGGTGGATAGAAGCATCCGGAGATTAAGAGCCGGGCGTAGGCGAGCGCCAGGAGGAGAAAGAGAGAATAATTGAGAAATTGAGAGGTGAAAAGAAAAAACGAATACATTTGACAGCAATAAAGGAGAAAAAAAGAGGGAATGATTACGCATTGGCCGCATTGGCCTTTATCACATCTCCTCCACCTTCACTAACGCCTCTTATATGTCTCACTAGGGTTCGTTTATACACATTATGACATAAATGTCTCGTTATCTCATCACAGATCAGCTCCTCACCCTCCCTCAGGGCGATTTAATACCCTCCGCCCTACAGCCCCACTCAGGAGGACACGTCTCCCACACCGAGGCTTCAGTGGAGCAGACAGGAAACAGCCGAGCGTGGCGTGATTAAGATCTGTGAAGTCCTCCTCTCGTTCCACTTCTCCGGTGCAGAGGCAGACAGATGGCAGGCAATATGCTCACTCAGAAGATGTTTCATTTCAGATCACACCTCAGCTCAGCATTGGCAGTTTTGTGTTTATCTGTCATCGCTATATCTGCTTTGTACCATCACTCCACATGCTGGCTTGATTGTTGATGATGCAGAATTCCACGTATCACATTTATGAATCAAATCATAACAGAAAACCTTCTGGAAGTTCTGTTTTTAGTATTCTGTAGCACGGGTTAAGCGCTCTGATGGCTTCAAATCTAATCATTAGAACAGGCAGGATATGAGAATAGACGTGAGGGCCAGAGTAGAGTTTTGAGTTTCCACCTAAACCTGTGTTCACACTAGCAATCAACAAAGCATATAAAAAAAAAAAAAATAATAATAATAAATCTGGTATGTTAGTTATTATTAAAGTAAATACTGTGATGCATATAGGTTTGCTGAAGAGAAGCAGCCACAGCATGATGCTCACACTACCATGCTTCACCACGAGGATGGTAGACTTGAGGTGAAAAGTTGGCTTGCTCATTTTTTGCTCAAAAAGTTCTACCTTTGGTCTCATCAGATTTTAGATGAGCTTGAATATGAGAAAGGGTTTCCATCCTGCCACCTACCCCGTAGTCTAGACGTGTGAAGAATACGACTGATTGTTGACGCGTGCAGGGTTTGACCAGTACGCGCCAGATGTTCCAGTTGCTCCTTTAATGTTGCTGTAGGTCTCATGGCATCCTCCATTATAACTTTTCTTCTTATGCTTTCTTCAGTTTTGGAGAGTTCTTAGTAACATCACTGTGGTGCTCTGTTTTCTTCAGTTCCACGGAACATCTAATGCTTTGGATGTTCTATAGTACCCTTCTCCTGATCGATACCTTAAGACATGGAGATGTTTATTTAATATTTATGGAAGGAATCACCAGAGAGAAAACATTCCCGATAGAAAATATAATAAAAAAATGAGTAACCTTCTCACAAAATAAACAGAAAACAGAATGTTATGTTGACAATATGCTACTTAGTGCAACTGTTACATGTATACCAATTTATAAACTCAAACATCGTGCAGTTTACGCACAGTCCTGGCCACGATACCACTTTTCCTCCTGCCTCCGGCTTCTTATGACCAGGAATTTCTTCGGTGGATGATGAATAATGCAAAGCATAGCTAATGCTAGACAGAAACTGTACCAGAGTACAAAGAGCGTGTATAGAGATGTGTTTCCTCCACACACTTCACTGCAGGTTGAAACACCTTCAGCTCAGAGTAAAGCTCAGAGAGCAGACGTCCTCAAGGTTGCACTGGGAGATATTTACTTTCCAGGAGCGTTAGAAAGACAGATCACCAAGAGAAAAGTGATGAAATGGTGGTCTTTTTGTAGTCTTGCTCGTTGCGTTCTTTTTCATTAGAGTATTTTCTACTTTTGGAAATTTAGCAATAAATAACATGAGATGTAGTCATGATTAAGAGAAGCATCAGTGATATTTAGTTCAAGCTTTGGATGAATTTTCTAAATTCACTTTCTTAACAGCAGCTTTAGACGTTCTAATATCTCCCTCTAATATGTTATTGTTTTTATAGTAACACAGGAACTTGTACAGGGGACGTGCTGCATTTAAAAAAAAAAAAAAAAAAAATCATTGCAAGTTGTTTTTAGCAAGGAGATGATTATTTAACATGTACGGAAAGAGTCTCCAGTGTCAAAAGTTTTGTGGCATCTTTAACACATTGTCAACTTTTATAATAACTCGTTCCAGTGCGATATTCTTTGGGAACTTGCTACACACTTCCTTAACCATGCAGCCCTTCTTCCCTTTTTCAGTTTTTTTGTGCAGATGTCTTATGCAACATCGTGCATGAAGCTTACTTGAATGAATGAAACTAAGTAATGGCCAGAAAACCTGTATATATACGAAAAAGTGAGTATAATTAGTTTCAGTGGCCGTGCAACTTACACAGCCCTACATTTCGAACATCGTAATCTGATCAAATAGGCGTATTTGTGGTGGTTGAATTCTGCACATCAGTGGATTACTAAACCCTCCTGGACCTCCTGTTTTTTTTTTTAAAGCACAATCGTCCACACACTGAGGTTAATGAGGAGGAACATGGAAAGTTGGACATGTTTACACTTTTCTACTGAAACCGTGTCCCACTGGAGAGTCCGCTCTTCAATGAGCTGAAATTAACAACTAACCCCAGCTGCCCTCTGCTGCACCCAGCTGCCCTGACCTGCCTGTCATTCCTCGAAACACATCCCACATCTGTTATCCCTCCTCGACACGTTAACCATCTATTCTTAAAGCTGGCGACTGCCTCCATCTCTCAGAAATCCAGTCTTTAGCCAGATAAGCTCCGGCAGGTGAGGGATATTTTCACAAGCTGCTCATTGGGCTGAAATCGGAATCTCAGCGCTTCAATCTGTTCTTGGATGAAGTCACAGTTTGGGGAAATGCTGGAGTAATCCTCCAATTTGTCTGTGGAATCTCTCTCTATCTCTGCCTCGTTTTACACTTGGCCTAAAAGCTGAGCCGTATGAAGACATGCCATTTTCTCTACTGACAAAAAAATCAGCAGCGGCAGCGTGCGAGAGCAAAGACGTCCGACAGAGAATCTATTAAAATATGATATGCGAGAGGAAATGGAAAATGCGTCCTGTGTCTTTCATTATTTGCCTCTAAGAGGGACTTTGATGAGGCCGGAGAGATGAAAGAGGCAGCGCTATCAGAGTGGTCATACCTGAGTTACTGCCGGGTGCCATCACTTAAAAAAAACCTCACGCTGTGGCCGTGTAATCACACATCTACTCAGGGATAGTGAAGTGAGAGGAAGCGTTAAGGATCCTTTAATTGCCTCTCTTGAGGAACAGCAGAGAGTTGAGTTCCAGAGGTACCTTTAGAAGCGAAGAACCTTGTAGATGATGTGTGTCAGTGTCACGAGTTCCCTCTCTGAGCGCAGCGGGATTCCCAGCTCTGCCATGTCCATGCAATTCCTTAATCTTTGTCCATTATGTTGCTTAGCAACCAAGGTATACTGCGAACACACCGCATTGTCTAATGGAAGAGATGTTTATTGCATATTTTATTAATAATAAATGTCATTTTATTGAACACTGGTTGGATTTTATATTACATTGTTTCTGTTGCTGTTTTATTAAAGAGATAATCCAGTAATGACCGCATATATGTTTTTATTTGATTAGTTAGCTGTAGGAGTGTGTTATGAAACATGTGGCACTGCGTCACTTCATTTACACCAGTGGTTCTCAGTGTGGCGTCTGAGAAGCACATCCAGGGGTTCCATGCCTGTTTTTTGTGTTTTGTTACAGTGGTAGAATGCAGGCCTACTGCATTCAAAAAAGGAAATCATGTTTATGAGATAAGTCTGTACTGAAGGGGTGTGTGTGGAATTTATTTCCCAATTAAAAGCGGTCCTGTCCACTAAAGGGTTCAGAATCAGTGCATATTACTACAGAGAGCAGACACATAACTTGTGTTTTCATGCGAGTAACATTCGTTTCAATAGTGTAAGCGTGATGTAGCTGGTAGAATCATGCTCATTAACTGCCTTGTTGTCTTATGAGTCCTTCATTATCCACTGGTCTAGCTGTATTACACGTTTATATTTATCCATTGTTCCTGTCTCAGGTCTGGCCACAAAATAATACTCTCATAAGCAGTAATGATACTCTCATTAGCACTAATGATACTCTCATAAGCACCAATGATACTCTCATAAGCACCAATAATACTCTCATAAGCACCAATGATACTCTCATTAGC
>JAQQZX010000037.1:998278-1008492 GCA_030068355.1 Notoglanidium maculatum
TGGATTTAGTGCATTAAAATTATCCTAGATCAGCTATAAAAAGTTAGACCTTTTTTTCACTGTTGACCAGTGTTATTGATGATATTTATTGTCACTCTTCTGCTAGTTGCCCATACAGTGGCGTTTTTTCCTCTGATGTCACACTCAGGGTGAGTGCTAACATTAGCTGGTAGCTAATGGGTTAACAAATACGTTGCTTCATCTTAAATTACGGCTCGGATTTCCTCCGGATTTTCACTATTCAGCGTCTTTTCTGCTGCTGATCAGTCGCGTTGCGATGAAATGACAACTATTTCGCAGGTCCCCTATGTTTATACCACTTGCTACCTGAAACACAGCCGTAGGACATCATGCTTTTGTTTGTGCTCCCCATCCTCCGTGTGACATCAGGGGGAAAATGGTGACCGCTGTGTGAACGTGGTCAAAGTAGCCTGTTAAAAGGACGTTTTGGTTGCTAAGCAACTAGGCAGGCAAAGATTAGGATTGGCGTACCTTGGCACATTAATACCGAATTCTGTTACTGTGATGCGTCACAGGGTTCTAAAATCTATTTCATGGATTTATTATATCAATCTATTTTATTATTTTAATAGTCGGTGAACAAAACTTTAAGCCATTTAGTACCGCTACATTTAATGTCATGAAACATCCATGAAACATGTTAGCTCCTGTTCTCACTTCTGTTATAGCAGATATAAACAGTCGTTCCCTCACAGCCTCTCTTTTTCTCCCTCTTGGAGTTAATAAGACAAAAAAACCCCGACAGTTTGTCATGTTACTGAGAAACAGCATGGACTAAACCTGGTACAAAACAGCCACTTTTACACCTGTTACCTCCCGGCCTAGCGTGCGTGTGCACGATGCCGCACTCCGCTGTATTCGAAATGATGGAAAACCCAACCTACGGCATGGAAACGCACCAGTTAGCCCTAGTTCTAATTCTAGTCCTACTTCAGTCAACAGTAAACAGATTTCATTTATAACTTTCTACTTGATATGTAGGTTTTGTGTTGGGAAAAGATGCTGTTTCGCAGCTTTGTAAGTTTTCCTTTGTGACTCTGCTGATTTCAGTCCAATTCACATAATATTTATGAGCAAAAGTGAAAGGTGATCTGTCAGATATGCCATTACTCAGTGCTAGTCATGCAGAAATAATGCATGTAGATCTTCTTAATATGTTTATGAAATTCATACATATGACCTTGCTCTGGTCATCCATGTTCTTCTGAGCAGACGCAATGGACTGTGTTAAGAGCAGAACTCGGAAAATCGAGTACAATGGAATATTTATGCTCATGGTTCATTAACACTCATTGCGAAGTCTTGCCAGCTTCTGCGTGTAAGTTCTGCGCATCATCATCATTCTTCTTCTTCTTCTTCTTCTTATTATTATTATTTCTTTGACTGTTTTATCGTGCCTCTGCTCCTTGTCTGTGTTTTGGATTACGTTTAACATTTCTCAGTCTTATTTTGTCGGGTGATTTTATCATTATTATTATGATTATTTTAGAATTTAAACTTTGCTTTAAATTTTAGAATTGCTAATAAACCTCACGTGCACGGATGGCCAATCCGAACACAGACTCTGTTTTATGCTGTAGGGTGCCACGAGGAAGTGCGTGTTTGCACTCGGAGCTTTCAAACGAGACATTTCTTGTTCGGATTTTACAATCTCCAAGTTTTGCAGTTCCCAAACTACAGAATTAATGCGACCGCGCCGCTAGTTTTCTACTTCAGTTGCTCGATTAATTATAACGGGCGAGAGTTTGGAAAAGCACACTTGCAGTTATAATCCTCAGAGAACACATCGTTATGTAATAAATTAGCAATGCTATAACGTGGGATTAAAGCCGATTTAATTGAACAGGAACATCTGTTTGTGAATTTGTTTTTTATTTATTTATTTTTTTTTACTCCTAGTCCTCCTTCTATATTTTAAATTTTTCTTCTTTTGCTGGTCTCCATGTTTTCTGACAGGCTGACTATAAACGCTGAGTGTCAGCTGCAGCTCCATAACTTCCCCATGGATGAACACTCCTGCCCACTCATCTTCTCCAGCTGTGAGTGTCTGCGCACACACACACACACACTCACACACACACACACACACACACACACTCACACTCACACTCACACACACACACACACACACACACACACACTGTAAATGTCTCAGAACCAGCCAGCCTACCCTTCAATGTCTGGCTTTTAAAGATAAATACATGTCTGTATATTTTGTTCCCCTATTCAGACAGGATTAGTTCTCCTCATGTGTATGTAATAACAGATACGCAATCTGTATCAATCACAGAGATGGGCGTGTCTCCGTGATGTACACATGCTC
This sequence comes from Notoglanidium maculatum, assembly GCA_030068355.1. Lineage (NCBI taxonomy): Eukaryota > Metazoa > Chordata > Actinopteri > Siluriformes > Auchenoglanididae > Notoglanidium > Notoglanidium maculatum. The sequence continues at coordinate 1,000,623 of JAQQZX010000037.1, forward strand.
ATCATTACATCCGTGTGCATCACACACACACACACACACACACCTCATTTAAGCATAACCTGATAGCATTATAGATGCTTGTTGTCTTTTGATCATTAGTAGGTCACATGACCATAATGTATGTAGCTTTACCTGTGCTAGGAACACCGTAACCAAAAACCCGCAGCTTCTCTGATAAATCCTGTTAAACATTGTGCTGATCTGCGTTTCACACTCGCTTTCGTTTTGGTTTTGAGAGAAGAGACCAAAATAGAGACTGCTTTATTCTGTATCTTACAGTGACAACGCGTGTGCGTTTGTGCTTTCACAGCTTTCACACAAGACGTTTCCTTTTCGCAGGTTTAGTTTCCAAACTTTAGAACTGATGCGATTTGCGACAGCTTCAGGTGCTCGAATCATTATAGAGGGGGAGAGTTTGGAAAAGCACACAGTCAGTCGTAATCCTCAGAGAAAACGAAACACAATAAGGGATCATTTATTTCCGTGGGTAGTAAATCTGCACATGCTACACGCTAGCATTAGCAAAGACGTTTGAATGGTCCGACTTGATAGCCGTCGTGATAGTTGGACTTTATTGGCGATTCCTGATACTATTGCTAATCTTCGTAAGCCTGCTAGGTGACACGTCATTTATATCTGAAGCACATGACCTGTCTCTATTCCTACTGTCTCTGTACCTGTGCGATACTCTATGTAGTGAGCGCACACAGTGAATGACAATATATTTGGCCTGACTTAATGATGGAAGATTTTACATGGATAACGAGTAAGAATTATAAAAATCTGCCGGATTTAAGCCTTTCTTAATCATAGCAGTGATCATTTCTAGAGAGATAATATCATTATATTCATTCCTTACTAGTCACCAAAACCGTTCCGTAGTTCATTATGTGATGGACGGTACTTTAGTACAGTTGAGTATCTTTGTTTAAAAGCAATTATAGGAAAATAATCAGCCTCAGGGTGATAACAGTAATTCTGCTTCATCACACCAACCTGTTGTTGATTATTTTCACACAGCAGCATGACACTGAGTCTTCTGTTCCTTATGTAATGAAGGTAAAGATGTTTATAGATTATTTAAAATGACATGAGTCCGAGCTTGATGTTAAGCAGCTAATACGCTACAAAGGCTGTACTGATGAAACCATTTTATGTCCGGCTTCTAAAAATAGCATCCCTAATTTGTAAGCTCCAGCAGAGTCTCGGGAAAGCCATGCGGTATAAACATCGAAAGAGATATTGAGAAAACACCGCGTTTGTTCTTGAAGCTGAACCCGTGGAGACGACCCTCGCTACACAGACACGGAGAAACGCATGGAGACCCGACTGGGTCAGGTTTTGTTCATCGTCTCTTGAGTTGAAAAAATCTGCCAGACGAAGACCTACAGCATTTCATGAACCTGTCAGGAATACAGACGAGATGCTCTGACTCTCAGAAAATAGAGAGAGATAGAGAGTGAGAGACACAGAGAGAGAGAGAGACACACAGTGAGAGAGAGTGAGAGAGAGAGAGAGTGAGACACAGAGAGAGAAAGAGAGACACAGGGAGAGAGAGAGAGAGAGAGAGAGTGTGAGACACAGAGAGAGAGAGAGAGAGAGAGAGAGAGAGAGTGAGAGACACAGAGAGAGTGAGAGAGAGAGAGTGAGAGACACAGAGAGAGAGAGAGAGAGAGAGAGACACAGGGAGAGAGAGAGAGTGAGAGAGAGAGAGAGACACACAGAGAGAGAGAGAGAGAGTGAGACACAGAGAGAAAGAGAGAGTGAGAGAGACAGAGAGAGTGAGAGAGAGAGAGTGAGAGACACAGAGAGAGAGAGAGAGAGAGAGAGACACAGGGAGAGAGAGAGAGTGAGAGAGAGAGAGAGACACACAGAGAGAGAGAGAGAGAGTGAGACACAGAGAGAAAGAGAGAGTGAGAGAGACAGAGAGAGAGACACAGGAAGAGAGAGAGAGACGCACAGAGAGGGAGAGAGAGTGAGACACAGAGAGAGAGAGAGCGTTTGAGAGAGAGACAGAGAGAGAGACACAGAGAGAGAGTGAGTTTAAGAGAGAGAGAGAGAGACAGAGAGAGAGATATAGAGAGAGAGAGAGAGAGAGAAAGGGAGGGAGGGAGAGAGGGATGAGAGCGAGAGGAGGAAAATGTTAAATGGTCCTTTAGGTGCAGCAGCATCCTCATCCCTTGTTGACTGCCTCTCATCTCCCAGGTGACGACCCCTCGCTGTTTCCTTTTCTGAGAATACTAAAGTTCCCGAGTGGTGCATTTTAAATGAACGGTGGAATGTAAATGAAGGTTAACGTCCACTTGTCTGGAAACCGTAAATCGGCTCCTCCTGGTACGGGTATCTGAAACACCGGCTAAATTGCACATAGCAGCGTGATCTCTATCCCGAGAAGAACGCCGGCCGAATGCATCGTGTTGATTACAGTGCTGACTCGTTTGCTTGCAGTAGATTTATATTAATACACCTGTTATTAATACTTTACCGCTTCTGTGGTAACTTTAGAAATGGATTAAACCCGCTGCATCCCACTGTATAACAGCGTCATGTTATTATTACCCGTCATTACCATAATAGCTGAGGTAGCGCTTTGATGACATCACTCGCATTTCTCAGTGCATGTTTAATAACATGATTGTTGGTGTAGCTACGTCTCACAGGACGCTATCGGACTCCGTTCTGCTCAGATGTAATTGATACTTGTCCTATAGCACCCCTTTATTCATTTTGCTTGTTGTCATGGTTACTATGCAGCATCTGAGGATTGGTTAAGAATGGAGTAAAAGTGCAATACTAAAAACAGAACAGCGACTGCACGTCTCACAAATCAGTATGAATTTAATTTTTCTAGAAATTTTCAAACAGCTGAATGCTAAAGCGAGCTTGAAATGTTAACTCTAGTTAGCAAGCTAGCTACAAGCGTAGGTCTTGAGGGCGTCGGCTATAGGGCTGTGAAGTGGCAAGAATCTGGCGATATGATATGCATCACGACACGTGAGTTATGATTGGATATATCGTGATATATTGCGATACTGTAAGCAACATGACAGAGTGTGCGATTTTTAAACATCTGATTTTTAGGACAACTGTCATTGTATAAAAACTCATTCAGATTCAGGAATCGGTGGTAACATTACTAGTCAGCTAGGGTTGCTAATGCTAACATTAGCAGTGTGCTACTTCCTGTTTCAGTTTATGATTTTATCAGAGCCCTTCTGGAGTCAAATAGCTGACGTTACATTGCAACGCTGCCATCTAGTGGTCGCAGGTTTAAACCCAACACAGTATGAACCGCCGTCTGACAGGAATCTTTACGCGTTTTTGAGAATCGACACAGCATCGCAAAACACAACATCAAAACACTCAAGTGTAGCAATATTTTCTTACACCCCTAGTAAGTTAGCATGCTAACTGGAGGTTTTGGGGCGGAGCTTTGTGGTCATGGGAGTAAGGAGTAAAAAAAACACATTTAAATCTTATCCAACTCCTCCTATTCAACTGCTAGAGACTAATATTGATAAATCTTATCTAATGCACCTTTTAGATGACATTTTTCAGTCGTGAATTTTATTTTATTACAAGCAGTACACTTTGTTTACTGTTACATGCAAGTTTGACCACTGGATGCGTGCTCTTCTTGTCATGATTAAGAGAAGAAATGTAATCTGCTTGTTTACAAATTGACCTGAAATAATCTACGGCTATATATTATGGAATATGGAGTATAAAGGTTATGTTAAGTATAGGCTAACAGCATGATTAGCATGTCATGGGATTAAACTTTATAACGGCCGTTGTGATACAGATGCCTGGGACATCCGTCTTCATGGACTTTAGGATGCTGTTAGGAATCTGTATTTGGAGGACGTGAAAGAATTGAAAATCTTCTGCATGTCAGTCGTCAGTCATTCTGGTCTGGATGATGAATATTATTTCCAGCCCCGTGTTCCTATTTAATGCTTGCTGGGACTTTAAAAATGATGGAAACGAGTTTTCCGCCGCGCAGAGCATGAGTCACTCCCTGCCACCGAAGTGCCATTAACGGAGAGAATTGCTTCGCCCCACCCCACTCAGCAGACTCGGCAGGAAGCACATTAAGCGTCAGGCCACCGATGAATGGACTCCCACTCACACAGCAGCGTCTCCTTCCTATAAGCGGTATGTATAAGTGGAACGGCGAGTCAGAAATTAGCCAGACGTACGATATACAACAGAGAGGCTTGATTCCAGAATGATACACCCAATTTGTACGTCTCGTCTGAATAATGTCTTTAAAATAAATTTGACTCTGTACTCTTTCTTCTGAATTTTACAGCGAACACTGTGATTTATTTTTAAATGTCAGATTTGTTCATAAAGTGGTTATTTGCACATTCTTCATATACTTTCTAATGTTTTTCTTTCTTCTTTTTAATGCTCTTTCCCTACAGAACCGAGGAAAACGCTTCAAACATTGACTGGAAAATAAAATAAAATGAAAAAATGTAGCGAAACATCACAGACAGTTTAGCGCTTATCAAGCTTCGGCTAGCAAAGAGCAACATTTACGTTTTGTCGCATTAGATATCATGTCAGATTTAAACCTGAGTAAACCAGCGCTCCTAATCCCAATAAAGCTCAAATGAACAGCTAGCAGAGAATACAAGAGATGGGAATGAAATTAATTCATGTTGAACCAAAGCCAAATGAGACCAAAGAACATTTGCAGGGGATTATTAATGATTTAGTTTCGATCTACGTGTGTACATTCAGGATGTTCATATAGGCACTCGGATTAAAAGAGGCACAGAGCGTGAGGTTATTTTCTGAACTTGAAGGATTACAGTATAATTGGTGAACGCGATTCAGGAGCCAAATCACTCGGGTGATCTTCATTAAAAAAATAGGACGTCTCTGAATATGAAAGCGGACCTCATTGGTTAGCTCTGATCATTCTTTCTTCAACCTTCCGAAATTGGCTCGACTTCTGCTTGAGCTCAACTTAACTTCAACTCAACTTAAGCTTGAGTTCGGGATAATTATAAAGATGGCGGATTGTGAAGTGATTGTTTCTTTGGGAAGGTGAAAAGTGGTAAAAGGTAAAAACAGCAACAACAAAAAACCCTCACGGGAGCAGGAGGTTCTTACAGTCAGACACCAGGAGCAGGCAATGAAATATGAAGGTTGTGGGACAAAAGTCATCAGCATGGGAGCGTACTGGTCTGAATGTACTTGTGCTGTACTTGTGTGAATCTCTTTATACTTGGGGAGGCAGAACCAAGAGACAAGGTTTTTTTGGCAACTGGTAGTAGTGGTGGTGTAGTGGTTAGTACTGTTGCACCACAGTAACCCTAACCCAAAAAGGTTTTGGGTTTGAACCTCTTGGCCCACTGGGGCCTTTCTGTGTGGAGTTTGCATGTTCCACCTGTACCTGTTCCTCCCACAGCTTCCTCCAAACACATGCAGATTATGTCAGCTGGCTACTCTAAACTGCCCGTAGGTGGGAATGGTTGTTCGTCTTGGTGTTGACCTGCCCAGGGTGTTCCCCGCCCCTTACCCAAAGTCGGCTCGCGCTCCAGCTTCCCCGTGACCCTGACGGATAAGCGGTACAGATAATGGATGGATAGATTAACAGCTTTTCAGAAAAGATATCAGATTCACTGATGGCTCTGAGGCGGAGACAAATGCATTTATAATGATCTTTTAATTGCCAGATGCTGGACAGATGAGACTGAGCAGTCCCCCAGCATGGACTAAAATTGATGCTCTTGTAATTTATGGTGCATTCTGTTGTGCTTGGAAGTCGTGTATTCCTGAGTCAGTACTTCCAATTTCTGATTTTAAACGAGTTCCAGAGCCGCTTTCTCAGGAATGTTTGGACCAAAGTTTGTGTATAAGCAGAAACGTCAATCTGACAAGCATCATAGTAGGATGTAAATAAAATGCTATATGATTTAACCTGAAAGCATGAATCTCTTGTTAGCAAGACAAGTACATTAATACAAGCTAGTGATGTGCGTAGACATATTCAAACCTGGTCTTTATTTTATCTTCATTTTTGGCTTGATGTGCTTATCTATGCTGTGACGTGATTGTTGCGCTAGCCGTGGAGTTATATACCACTGTGCATTACACTCAGGTCTATTTGGAATAATTTTATCAGTAAATAACAGATATGACACTAGCCTTTATTATCATATCTTGACTTCGGGCTAAGGTATAGCATTAAATACTAGGTATATTTTCTCAGTATAATAGTTTAACACCCCACAGTACTGCATTTAATATGCTAACTAGCTTGCTACTTAGCTTAGCTTCTCCAGTAGCTGGTATTTATTTTGACATTAGCAGCTAGAGTCTCCTAACAAGCTAGCTAAAGTTTGACTAACGTTTATATTGTTCACTAAAGAAAGCTAGCTGTCTTGTGCAATTCATTAACCATGTTTACTAGCGTGTTAGCTAACTGACATGTTAGCAGACAAGTTCACGTGCAGGTCCGCTAGTGTTGGGCTAAACAATGTATTGTAATCAAATAAGCTAATGTGAAAGTATTTTGTAATTAAAATCAGCAGTAAGCTAATGGCTAACGGTTAATGTTAATCTCCATTGCAAGATTTATAGTTACTGGTTATTTCATACATTTTTTTTTGTATTCTTTTATTGTATTTAATTTTATTCTTCAATTTTTACCTCCTGTAGAGCGTCTAATCGAGTTCTGCTTTGCAGTATACAGATTTTCCCTGTGTGATGTGTTTTTGGAAACCCAGACGCTGGGCTGAATTTGCATACATGCATATGTATGAAGGTGGCTGTCCTCATTACTGTGTGTGTTATTTGGCAGTCGAGTCCCCAAATATGTGACTAAACAATTCGTCTGCCAGGCTTTTGTGTTTGAGAGAAGTGAGATTCCACGCATCCTGATTAAATTAATATCGCTTTATAGACACTGTCACTGAGGATTCATGTTCATTGCTAGAATTTCTCTTTTTCTTTCTTTTTTTTAAGCACTTGTTCATTGAAATAAAAAACCAAAACAAATGACAGATTCCCTGTTGAAATTTGCACGCTTTAATTAGATGCACATTTGAACAAGTAGAATGTTTTTTTTCAGTGGGAATGTTCTCTTGAACTCAAACATTCAACACTGAAATGGGACTCAAATTCATAAAACCTTTACGACTTCTCGGCTTAGCGCTTTCATTTGGACGTAATGTGTGTGAACTGTTTAATCACGGTCTTTGTGGTTTTATGTCTCATTTACAAAAGAAAATAAATGAGGCATAAAATGAAATAATAATATGATATAATCAACAGTGTGGTGTGGTAAAAGCAGATTTACTGTTGCTACCCCGAAGTTGATTATGTTCCAGTCACCTTCTCTAAACAGTGGAGGGGAAAAGTGCAACTAGGAACTCCGATAACTCTAACTTTGCCAAACCTGTTAGATTTTAGTTCACTGGAGATTAACCTACTGTTCTAGATGATTCCAGACATTTTCTTTTGGCGGTTCAAATAAGCATGAGGAGCTTTTTGTTTTGATTACCTCCAACATTTCTCTTTCATTCATCATCATGAACCTGCACCAGTTTTACAGGTTCACAGCTTTGCTCTGTCCTTGAAACTGCTTATCTGATGTAAATAATTCACCACAATTGGAAATTAATTGAAGCTGGATGGATATGAGTGGATTTTTTAATCCCACTATCAACTTTAGCCACAAGCTCCAGCGGGTAGCTAGTTGATGAAAAATATATAATATTGAAAATCTTGCATGGGGAAATTCTGCTTAGCATCGACACTGCAGAAAAGAACACATTACATCCATCCATCCATTATCTATAGCGCTTTATCCGTCTGGGTCGCGGGGAAGCTGGAGCCAATCCCAGCATCT
>JAQQZX010000037.1:1021147-1031343 GCA_030068355.1 Notoglanidium maculatum
TCCCTCTCTCTCTCCCTCCCTCTCTCTCCCTCTCTCTCTCCCTCCCTCGATCCCTCACTCCCTCTCTCTCTCCCTCTCCCTCTCCCTCCCTCTCTCTCCCTCCCTTTCTCCCCTGCACAGTGGCTTTTGATTCTAATCTGCTGCTCCACACTGTAACGTTTCCCCAGAGCTCATCTGCACTCACGTGTTCACACGTTCATCCCAGCTGTGTACGAGTGCTCATGGGTGCTCTGTGTGTGATTGCAGATGGATACCCGCGAGATGAAATGATCTACAAGTGGAGGAAGAACTCGGTGGAAGCAGCTGATCAGAAGTCCTGGAGACTTTATCAGTTTGACTTCATGGGGCTGAGGAACACCACGGAAGTCCTGAAGACCACATCAGGTAACTCCCTCCCCTCCTGTGTGTGTGTGTGTGTGTGTGTGTGTGTGTGTGTGTGTGGACAAGTAATCATCTGAGGAAAGGCTGAAAGTGAATACGAGTGTGTTATGAAAGCTGAAAGTGCTCACCCTTCAAATAAAGGGTTTATTTTTTAGGATGTTGTTGATTACAGTGTTTTGGTCAGGAGGAGTTTTACAGGAAATGTCAGCTAATAAAATAAGGATGCGCTGACATTTACTTTGGGCATAATAACAGAGCGCGTGAACATAACACGGATTACACACTACTTTAACGTCAAATATCAACGTGAAATAAATTGGGATTCGTCACTCAGATATTCTGATTTTGTAAACATCTGTATTTCTTTTATGTAAAAAGAAACATGTCCTATAAATCAGATAAGGGAACAAAACGTAATACACCACAGCGCTGTCAAATGCTGGGTTCTGATTGGTCAGAAGGTGTTGAGTACTTTTCATCTGTTCATTCTAGTACATTATGATTTCTATAGCAATCTTTCACCGGAGCCTGTGAACTTATAAAATAAAAAGGAGGCCTCTTGATAAACAACCGGAACACTGGGTCCAATTTAAAGATTTACGATTTGCCCTAGACACCTTTGTTTTTTTCCAACATATGTAGAAAGGCCATGATGTACAAATGAATGTTAAATAAAAGTGTTAAATAAATCCTTATGTGAACATTTCAAATGATTCTCCTAAGCCTTTTTCTAACGTAAGAGTAGAAGAAGCATTCTCAGAAGAAAAAGACTAAGCAGAATGTTAGCTAGCATGATACAGACTAGTTAAATGCTAGTAGCTCGTTGTCACGATACGGAATGCCTCAGTAAATACAATGTGTATAAGTATTCACCCCCACCTTGAAGATTTCCACATTTTGTAGTGCTACAGCTTGGAACTCAAAAAGACTTCATCAGGATGTACAGCTCTGATTTAATGATCTAAGGGTTTCGGTTGTGTCCAAATCCACTTAACCGAGGAAAAGAAAACAGGCGCGTGGTTCAAAATGGCTATACTTCGGCTCTTAATTAATCATGAGTGTGTTTTTGGTGTAACATGCAATAAAGTCATCTCCCATTCCCTTTAAAAGCCACGTGTGCTTGCATCTTGGCCGATCGCGGTTATGCCATGTAATACGAAAGAACGCTTCCCTGCAGAGCAAACGCATCTGTTTGTGAAAGTGTGCGAGCAGACCATCTACGACAACCGTGTATTATTCTTATTCTTATTATTACTATCCGTGTATTGTCATCTTTTTATTTTGAACCTTTTGCGTGATTGTGCGCCGGTGCGGGCACCAAACGAGAAAACGACAACCGCATCAGTCCTGGTGTCGCTTTGCATTGGGTGTAAGATGTGTCCTAATCTTTTTTTTTATGCCTTAACTCCACACAAAATAAATCATAATATTGAACTGGAGGAAATGAAAACAGTTACAACTAAAAGTAAATTAGTTCCTGTGTAAGCAGTGAAGCACGGTGGTGGGAGCATCGTGGTCTCTTGCTAACTTTGAGGTATATGTAGAGACATGTGAAAATGTCCTCAGTACAAAAGTAGATATTTTTCTTTTGAAATGTAGGAAGTCAAGGTTAACCGTATTAGGTGAAAGAAAAGGTTCGGTAAAGAGCAGATTATGAAAAACTTTAATCAAGTCATCTTTCCACCTCTGAGCGAGACTTGGGATTTATTATTAAGTGTGAGATGAAGATAATCTAAAACCTCATTATCTCATATTCTGATTCTGTGTTCAAAATTAGAAGTGCAGCAACAAGAAGGCTAGAAGTGAAGCGCCATCAGACGCTTAAAGGTTTTTAATGACATTCGATTCGGATTCGGATTATTTGTACTACTGCTAGATGAATTTTGTTCACAGTTCCGCTGGAAAAACTCTATGCATTTATGTGAACTAGACAAATGAGAATCTTAGAACAATTCCCGTTAGCACCTGTTTAATTAGCAGCATGCTAAACTTTAGCATAACACTGGATTTTTAAAGTGTAGCGTGAAGTGTCCGAGGTTGTTCCAGCGTTCAGTAAGTGACAGAGATGCGGTGAATAACAGGCTTGCAGTGATGATGGCGGATTTATTTTAGCAGCGTGTTGGACGCGGAACAGACGGAGCTCGCTGTTCACCAAGCGTCGGCTGAAGAGAAAGCAAAGATGTTTCGTTTCCTTCACAGGTTCTGCATTATGCTTCTCTGCTCACGCGTCAGAAGAATAACGTAAAAAAACCTAAAGGCCATCAGAGTAGGGCGCAATTCAATAAAACAACCTTTTTTTAATAAGGAAAACGTGGTTTCTCTTCATTTTTGTTTTTTGTCCAAAAGCAATTTTCTCATGAAAAGAAGAACACGTGAACATTTCACTTTGCAAAAGTAGATTTAAGAAGTAAACCTTTTTTTTAGTCCAAAAACGTAAAGACAAAAACAGGCAAAGGTCAAAACACTTGGCACCCAGGTACTGTATATCAAAGGCTAGGCTGTGGTAAGTCCAAACACAGATAATTTTTAAAAAATCCAGAAATCAAGATCTGGAAACAAACAAACACTTTACGAAAAACTGAACAAACTAAAGTCCTTAAATACTGTGAGCAGTGATTAACCAACTCAAAATAGGTGAAACCAATCAATGCTCAGGAGCCGGTGGAGGGCGTGGTTAGAGCTCTGAGTGGCGGTCTTCAGCAGCCGTGCTTGGTGACCGCTGAGACTGCTGGGAAACGGAGTCCGTGGAGCGCTGAGGCAGGGAGGACGTGACACTATTACTTTGTTTTCAGCAAGTACTTTTAAATCTTTTCTTATTCCCTAAAACAGGGTTCTGTATTTTTCACAAATAAATTATTTCAAAAATATTAAATAAATGAATCATTTTAAAATAATTAAAAATGGGAATAATTAAAGCTACAAAGAAATAAAATATTTAAAAAGTATATCATATTTAAGAAAATAAAAGGAAAATCCATTTATTGAAAAGGAACATTTTTATACAATAAACCCTACAAAAACACTCAACTTTTGCGTATTTTATAAGATAATTCTTCTTCTTCTGAAAGTAAAGCTGCTTGATTGATGAATTTTACCTGGTCAGACTATCAGCATGTGGTAACTGGCTTTAAGTGTAATTATAACTTTATCTTAATAATCAAATAATTCCTGATTTATTTTTTGGGTTTTCGCTTAATGCTTTTGTCTTGCTGTAGTTGTCATTTTCTATTTCAAAGTTGTAACATCTAACAGTTTGGCAGGATGTCACCTCAGCAGGTAATGATGCCCAGTGACATTTCTGTTATTTTTAACTGTAGAATCAGACAGCTTGGGGTCTGACAGCGTGAAGATCCGAGCAAGAGCTGACCTTTCTCTTTAAATCCAGCTCAGTTTCTCACTGGTTTATTCCACACGCATTTAATCCCTCCTGCATGAAACAAAATGTTCAATCTAGAACCATTAATGGTTCTCGGGAATATTGAAAGGCTTCACTTTCAGAGAATGGCTGGAAGCTATTCATATTTTTCCTCAAGATTTCCCCATGAGTTAGTTACGATCAGTGACATGTGAACCGTTCCCAATGTGACTTCTTACTCCACGTTTCACCTTTCATAATAGTGGGAAAAATTCTTCTGTGGTTATGGCTTCCCGTACAACAGCAGAGGTTAGCATTAAACTAGCATCGTTAAACCTGCAAACATCTGAACTGTTTCATAAAAACTGCCGTACCTTGTTGGTGTCACAGTAGTGTGAATCGTGTTGGTTTGCACCACGTAGTTTGAACTACAATGTGTTCGTTCTGACTTTCACAGCAGGCAAAATCTCCCAACCAAAGTAGGGGCGTGGTTTCCGAGCTCAATTTGCATACGGGTTCACAGAACTTTAACTGATTTAATCGTAAGTGCTATGGATGGATTGTTTTCAGTATTTAATGTTCTTCCCTGTTTGTTTTTCACAGGAAAATAATAAAAAGAAAACGCAAACTGGTGACTCGAGTGTCGATCATTTTTTTGCAAACTGAAAAAAAACAACCCGCTGATAAACGTTCACATGCAACTTCTACACACCAAATATCAACGTTCCATCACAACGTATCACTCAAATGCTCTGTATGTACGTAGGTTAACCAAACTGACCTCTACCACTCCCCAGTCTGAATTAGATCCATATGTGAAAGATAGTTTTACCTCTTTTGTTTTTTTTAAAATATATTAAGCATTGGCCACTTCACGCATGAAGTTTGTGCTTTTCTTGACATATGATTAGACATCAACAAGTTCATGAAACTTTTCCTTTGGTTTTTCTGTGAGACTGGGATGAAAGTGATGGAATTGCACCAATCAATCAATTGAGAGGGAATCATTATAAGCCCCGCCCACAAACAGTGTGTGAATGTGAATATTCGGACCACGTGTAAAAATGCCCTAAAGCCATTTATTATTTACTGAAAAATCAATGAAGAGAGCAATATTTTTCCTGATATTAAAAAAAATTGACAGACGATGCTAATCACACTGTAACCATAGCAACACTGTTCACATTTTTTGCCTTCTGATAGTACCCATTCATTTTCTTGCTTTATCATTTTTTTTATTGATTTCTCACTATTTAACCTAGCTACAGCAATGAAGAGGTCTTGTGTCTCTTATTGACTCACTAAAAAAATTAATTAATACATTTTTCTTTCATCACTCTGTCCTTTATAATGTTTTTATATTGTGCTTTTAAAAAGATACAAAGGTTACGTTTAGGGGTAGAGTTAGCGTTATGGGGTGGAGTTAGCATTAGGGGTGGAGTTAGCATTATGGGGTGGAGTTAGCATTAGGGGTGGAGTTAATGTTATGGGGTGGAGTTAGCATTAGGGGTGGAGTTAGCGTTATGGGGTGGAGTTAGCATTAGGGGTGGAGTAAGTGTTAGGGGTGGAGTTAGCGTTTCTACCTTTACTTATGGCTTTGCTTATATATAAAAATTGTACAAAATGCAACCAAAAATGACAAGTTATCTTTTATGAAGGTACAGACCCCTCCAAAAGTATTGGAACATCAAGGCCAGTTAAATTTTGTTTTTGCTGTGCACTGAAGAGATCTGAGTGTGAGATCAAAAGATGAAAAGGGAGGTCACAGTTACAGCTTTTATTCCCTGGTATTTACATCTAGATACATAAAACAACATGGAACAGAACACATTTTGTACCAAATGACCCAGTTTTTCAAGTAAACTAAAGTATCGGAACATGACAAGCGACAGGTGTTACTTGTTACCAGGTGTGTCATATAAGAGTGATTGCTTAATCACTAAGCAGCCCTGGATATCTGTTTCAACTTTGGCTTTCACTGAGAAGACTGAACTTGTAGTTAAGAAGGGTAGACCAACATGAAGACCAGAGAGATGACTATGGGAGAAAAGCCTGCCATTCTGAAGCTGAAGAATGAAGAACATGGGGGAAATCCATCAGACGTATTTCAAAAACATTTTGCATAGCCGGTACCACAAATTGGAATATCTAATAACTGAAGAAGTAAACCAGTGTTCCAATACTTTTGGAGGGACTGTGTAACGATTGCTATCCATAAAGTTTCTAAGGGTTTGATTGGATAATTAAAATCTATTTAATACAATTTAAAGCCATAAAATAAATGAGTGAAAATAAATATTAAATAATTAATAAAATAATTAATAAAAGGAATAAAAATTAAAGTTTAAAAGGCTAAATAAAAATGTTTTCATGGACGTATAATATATTTTTTTATTAAATTTATTTGTACTATAGAACAATAAAAAAAGGTTTTTTTAGTCAATAAAATGTTACTTGTTGAGGAATAAAGCACTTAGGGATGTGCTGTTAGAGGAAAATAATCAGCTAGTTGGTGACAGTATCGCTGCTTCTTCACACCTCCCTGGCATTTTCCTGTATCAGCACCACAGAGTGCAGTGTTTTATTCCTTATTTATACCCATGTAAAATACAAATCCTCCTAAAACAATGAAACTCCATTACGGCAGAGTAATTTCTGGAGTACTTTCCGCTCGAGTTCTCAGTAAACACCTGCGTGTGACTCCGCCCCCCAGGTGACTACGTGGTGATGACGGTTTATTTTGACCTGAGCAGAAGGATGGGCTACTTCACCATCCAGACCTACATCCCCTGCATCCTGACCGTCGTCCTCTCCTGGGTCTCTTTCTGGATCAAAAAAGACGCAACGCCAGCCAGAACTGCTTTAGGTATAAACACACACACGCACACACACACACACACACACACACGCACACACACACACACACGCACGCACACACACACACACACACACCCACATACACATGTTAAATCCACAACCATAGTAAAATTAATACAAATCACTGTCTCTTAATACACTATGCATGGTGGGGCTTCTTTCTTTGCTATTGTTGATATGTTATAAACACTACTTATAATGCATAATGAACACAGTTATAAAGTGTAATAATAATCAGAACGCTGAGTTTAATAGATTAGGAATGCATCAAACATGTTATGAATGTATTTATATATTTACTCTTCATGGACAGTGTTATAAGTAATTCATAATATGTTAGAGCTCAATTTTAAATTTATTATAAAACATTGTTTTTTTTTTAACCTAATAATAAACATTCCTATAAACCGCAGGTATGTATTTTTATAAATCAGACTAATCATGTGTATAATGCTTTATGAATGCATTAAAACATGTTATGAATGTATGGGGCTCAAAAGTCTCAATTTTATATTAATTCTAAACTGCTATGTAACGCCTTTTTTATAAATCATTCTAACAATACTCATGTCTGTAATAATAATTCAAGTGTTTATGTGTTTATAATGTATAATGAATGTGTTATAACATGATGAATGTATCTGTAGGCCATTATACATATGGTCTTCATAGACGGTGTTAATTAGTACAGGTCCCAGGTTCTATAAACTTTAATGCCTTTTTATGAATAATTCTAATAATGCTTAGGTTTAGAATACTGTTTATAACATGTTATGAGTACATCAGGGCAGGTCTCTTTTCTTAATTCATTATAAACATTGATATAAACTGTAATGCCTTTTAATAAGCCATGTGAATAATGCTTTAAGAACGCTTTACAGCCTGTTATTATGATATGTATTCACAGGTTACCATACATGCAGCCTAACAGAAAACAGAAAGTGTTACAGAGGTAATTTGTCTGCTGGATTTAATCTCTGAAAGGCTTGAAAGTGCCAGTAAATCCATCAGTTTTAACACACTCGCGCTTTTCAGAATTAGACAATGACCTTCCGCGCCCTTTTTTTCCCCCTCTTCGGTAAAATGGATGTGACAGAAAAGCCCCGCTGTGTGTTTTCAAGATAACAACAGGTTGGGTAGCGGACAAAGCCCATTGCATCCCGAGAAACAGAAATGGAAGCGAAGGAGACGAGTCCCCGTGTTGGTCTCCTGTGTTAGGAAGGAATGAAAACAGCAGGAAAGATAGTCGAGGAAGAAAAGAAGGATGGATGCAATTAATCTGTCTGACAAAAGAAGTCATTATGCTTTCGGTGGGGGGAAAATGAACAGGCCAAAAAAAAACAGATTTGTTTTACACACATCCGGGTTGATGAATGGAGTCCAAAAAGAAACGACAGGAGAAAGATGAGACTCGTAGACACAGCCAAGGAAAGGTCACGCCAAGCAGGATATCACAGCATTCGGTCTATCACGTGGGGGGTTTAGGCTACATACAATGATCTTTTATGGCAGCGTACGCTTGAGTCGATTGATGATGTTATCAGAAATACGTCAGCTGATATACGTAACGTTCTAACGTAAATGACTCGGTGTTAAAACAGGTCAATCTTAACATCAAGCAATTTCATGCCAGCTAACGATTATCAGAATAAGGCTTTGGAAATGTCAATCATGTGTAAATGTTATGTTGGCTTATAACCTAATAAACACTACCTTTAGATTAGAAAAAAAATGTAAATATACAACATTAATCAGCCTGAAAAGGTTCATAACACAAGTGTAGCATCAAGACGGTTTGATTTATAAGCCAATAAACATTGCCCAACAAATCATCAATATATAAATAGCCAAAAACAGTGTTATTACACAATCAAATGTCATTCGAATCACATATAACATCAAGCAGCTTTAGTTTGACCTGAGGCTTAATGGACTAAGCCTTTATTAATGTTTATGTAAGTCTAAGACAGCCTAATAACCTAATAAACGTCACTTTCCTGTAAAATGTTAGGGGGGGAAAAAGGTAAGAATTTGTCATCTAGGAAAGATCTAATGTAGTTCTTAAATGTGACGTCATGCAGATTTTATATAAACTGATGCTTATTGGAATTAGCCTTTTTAAATGTTAATGTAGGTGTTAGGGAGCCTGGGTTTGGTGATATTACGTGGTCAAATTACTTCTTTATTTTGCTTCCATTCCTCTCAAAAATGTCCACCTTCATTTTTTGAGCTTTAGTCATTTATTTCAGTCCGAATAACTAACACAAAGCACTTCCAGTTTCATCATCAAGCTGTTTATTATAAAACCAACGTCAGCTTGCGTTTTAACCAAAACTAAATGAACACAGTAAGTCAAATATGTGCAGGCTTTTACCAGGAAGTTTCCCTTAGGCAAGATAAAAACAAACTCCGCAACATATTCATGTGGAGGACTGATCCCCTGAAGTGAGTCCATGCTTCACTCCCTGCACAGTAGAAAAATAACTATGGCATAAAATCTGCACACGTAAAACCAACTCTAGCGCATCAATATGCGTCGATTTAAAATGACGATTTTGTTTAGTAACTTGGATTTATTACAGGATTAATTAGAATGTTAAACGGCCCACACATGCAGCTCTTGCTGACCAAACCTTCATCACGTCAGTTCCAGCTTCATGTTAAGACGACGCAATGGAGTTATTCTCTATCAATTGCAGTGCATCACGTCCAGTGGCAATTAACTTCATTCAGCTGCCAGTGCAAAACAAAACACAAAAAAAGAGTACTGTGAAGACACTAGCTAGCTAAAAATCAACTTTATTATTGCCGAATTAGCAAAACGCAAGAGGCAGTTTCAAATTTAGTGTCATGTGACAATGATTTCTTGCATTGTCTGCCAATACAGTTGGGAGCGGTCGCGAGTAAAACCAAGCAAAAATAGTTGAGCTTCTCACCAAGTAACTTGGCCTGAAATGATATTCCATACAAACTATTGTTTGTATTAGCTGATTGTGGAATAAGCCTTCAGAACGTTTAAGCTGGTATTATGGAGCCTAATAAGCACTACCCATTGGTAAGATGTTACCTTAAAAGATATCTGGAAGCCTCATGATGACGAGCTCATTTTACGCAATGACTTGTAAGGTTATTAAGGTTTTATGATCATCAGTGGTATAACCTTTATTATGTCAAAGTGTCATGAAGCAAATTTTCATGATGATGTTTGAGCATAAATAAGTCGGGCTGGAAAGTGATCTAAAACCTCTTTTCTCAGCTGGTGGGTTGCGGATGTGTGTGCGTGGGAAAAAAAGCTGAGGGAAAAAAGTCAAACCTTTGCTGCTGCGCTTTTATTTTGAATGACATCATCTTTCCTATGAGGCTGTGTGCATGCAGTAGCCATTTACTGCCCAAGTTGTCATGACAACAACATCCAAAACTATGGATCAGAAGTTCCAGCATTTGTAAACATGACGAATTGAAAATATGACACAGACTACATTAAATATGGGTTTGCTTCCATTTCCCATACCGAGCACTGAGCTTACATCTCCTCCATCCTCTCTCAGCTGCACTGCTACTGCTTCAGTCCTGTATCCAATTC
>JAQQZX010000037.1:1060478-1075329 GCA_030068355.1 Notoglanidium maculatum
GTGAAGCTGCTTTGTGACAATGTCTGTTGTTAAAAGTGCTATACAAATAAAATTGAATTGAATTGAATTGAATTAATTGAAGACACACTAAAATAAATAAACAGGAAACAGTTTGACAGTACAGTATATGTCGAGTTTAATATGCAGTTATTTTCCACTTCAGTGCATGATTACAGGAATTAAAAAAAAATATTAATCTATAATAAGTTTACCAGGAATATTTTATAGGCACATAAACTCTCTGTAACATGGATGGCAAAGCAAACACAGAATTATATTCCTACTTATAGCTATTGAAAAATCTAAAGTTCATTAATGTAGCTAATTTGAATAATAAAAAAAATGAAATGAGGTTAAGGTCTATTTTATGAGCTACGAGTTTCATTAAATCAGCTGTAATTAAAGTCATCAGTATCAAAGAAAAGTTAACGACTGTTCCATTGCAAGGACACGGAATATTATCTGCAGGTTGTATCATGTTATTTTATCTGGTACCATTTTTCATTCCAATGAACTTTTTTAAATGACAAGGATTTTAAAAATGTGCTTCTAAAATGACATATAAATCATCTACATATGAGAGGTTGATTATTTTCAGGTCAGGCAGATATGAAAATCCCTTTCATCTGATGTTACAGCGCCTGAACAACAAATATAACTGAAACATATGAAAAATAACCTTGAGGCCATTATACTAAGAGAACTATTTTTTTTTCTAATTATAAGAAGTTCTAACGGTCAGTAGATATGAGTAACTCTTTACTTGAACCCTTTGTCATAAGACTAGAATAACCATGTCGTAAACATGTCACAGAAAACATCGTGTACAGTTCTGAGATCTGGAGTTACTGTATACTGATGAAGTAATAACTGCTTGTCACATGCTGTTTTTGTCCGTGTTTGCTAATTAGCATATATTTATGAACAGATGCTTTATAATATGTACTTATTATGAAAAACAACTGTAATATCTTTCATATCAGCTCTAGATTCTAAATCACAGGTGCTTCTCGCTCTAATGCATTCTCATTTCTATAGCTACGGCACATGCAGTATGGCTTCAGAGCAATGATCTCTAACATTTATGGAAGGAGTGTCCAGTGTTAGCACTTTGTGACAGTCAGAAGTAAAGCTATAGCTTTTCCGACATCTTCAGGACGGAGGAGGACAAGCTGCGTTTTGATTGTTTTTCGGCTCATTCATTTTAAAAGAGAGAAAAGAGAGAGGCTGGTGAGGGGAAGACTACTTATAGCTGCTATAAGCAAGAACAGGAACTAACTTTTTTCGTTGACGTTCCACAAACATTGCACAACGACTTGTAACTACAAAAGGATAAAAAATTAACTGTAATTGCTGTTGGATAAGAGGAATAAAAAATTTCAGGACATGATGTTATAGAAAAATTATGTGGTGATCATAATGATGTCACTGGAGATAAAATGCACATCTGTTTATGTATGTCATCTGCAATGGCATGTTAATGACATGGTTATATCAGTTCATCACTAGTGAGTTCATACTAGCGAGCAGTGAGTGTACATAGCCAGTTGAATTGGCAACAACCAATATTCACACTATTTACTTTGTGCTTGTGTAACAGGGTCTGAATGTTTCCCTGAATTTCCCCACGAGTAGTTTTCTTTTTATATAAAAAAAGAAGCCGAGTTGCTGCTTGACCATCGTCTACCACGTGTGTTTTTTTAATGAGTCTTTAAGTTGTGCATCTTGGCGGGAAAATTTTTGTTTTGCGCATATTTTATTTCAAGTTTTCTGATAGTATTGTGTGTGTGTATAGGAGAATATATGTTTTATATATTTTTTCTTTTCACATGTAGTTTGTGGTATTCCTGAGCATTTGTTTAATATGGATTGTACTCGCAGCAGTTAGGGGTACTTTAGTTTTGGGAGGGGTAGGGGTCATGCCACTTAGTACACTAGGTAGCCCTGGGTTAACTGATATGGTAGTATGGGTGTGATCTTATTTTCTCCTCCTCTACAACAGAATATACTGCCTCCTGAGTGCAATGAGTGAGATGTCCCTGTTAAGTTGACTGTTGAACAGGTTAAAGATATTAGTGAGTCTTAGTCAGTCTGTTAATGCTAGCCTGTTAAATAGAGTCCAGTTAGGTTCACCAGTTCTCTTTGCTGATCATTCCTAATGGGGGTGTTCCCTTATCGATGCTTCCTAGTTGAATTTTGTCTAGCTTTACTGTCTAGATGGACAACAATCCGGTCAAGACAATCTTGACTAAACCCAAGCTGGATGCTTGTGAGCAACTCTGGGTGGCTAAATTGGCCCTGTACAACTTTGACTTTACATTCCAGGTCCACAGAATGTAGTGGCAATTTGTGAAGCCCAGGATGATGCATCGCTTAACTAGGGTTCCTTACACTGATCTTCTTAAGGAGGACTAGAGTTTGCAGGTGAATTCTGTCCAAGACGTTTCGTTTGTCTGTAGAATGGTCTGAAGTGAGGAAACAGTGAGCAGCTTCTTTGCCTAAAGGGATGTGGGTTGTGACCACACATGTCATGCAAAAGGAGACTAGAGACAAGGTATCACGTTAGGAGGTCTCAGCAGTGTTGCAGTCTTCTTATCATTGGGGGAAGGGTGCTGATTTAAATTTGCATTTGAAAGCAATGTCTGTGCTTGGTCAACTCCTTGGTTACCTGTTGTTAGTCAGAATGATTTGTATGATAAGCAGAGTCAAGACTCCACTATCACAGGAATCACGGGAAACACTGAGTTCTGAGACAGTGGGTGATACTCACCACACAATTGAGTGTAATTTACAGGGTAGCTAAAAATCCTATCATAAAAAAGAACTAATTTCAGTATGTTGTTCCTGAAGCACTAAAATGTCTGATTCTGAAGGGGGATACATGATGATACATTTTGATAAAATGACAAAATTTTGACAAAATGATACAGGTTATCAGGGTCAGCAGCTCACCTTATGGTTGGCCAGGCAAAGGTTTCACTGGGATACAATCAGGAAAGATAGGGATTATGTTCACTGCAGCAAGATGTGAATGGTTAGTAAGACTGTAAGACTCCAGGACCTGAAGCAAGGACCCCTCTTATTTCCATTACTACCTCAGTTCTCTTGGAGTTAGTGGGCATTGATTTCTGGTCAGCTGAAGAGTTGAACAATAAGTCAATTGACTTCTTAGTAGGAACTGACCATTTTACTATGTTGGTGTGTGTTTATCCGTGCTCTAATCAGTCTGCTAAATAAGTGGGGCAGGTTTTGTGGAACAAATTCTTTTGTGTGTATGGGTTTGCTGCTTGAGTCCATTCAGATCAAGGGGTGAATTTTTGGAGCCCTCTGATTGCTCTTGTTAGCTGAGTTGAGAAGTCTCATGCCACATCGTATCACCATATGGAGAATGGTCAAGCAGAGAGAATGAATTGCGCTGCAGGGAACATAATTTATTATCTACCACCACCAAGGCCTAAGACCAAGTGCCCTCAGATGCTCAACAGTCTAACTTTTGCACATACAATTGCACAGTACATGAGACCACAGGTTTTCCTCTCTATGTTAAGTCTCTAGGGAGAGACTTGAGGGAAGCCATGGTTTTGGCCAAGTCTAATGCTGGGAAACAACAGCTCAGCAGATGAAGCTGTGTAACTGGAAAGTAAAGGGGCAGCTTGTTAATGTGGATGACAGAGTCTTACTAGCCAACAAGGCTGGGAGAGGAAGGAAAAAACTTGTTGTCTCCAGGAATGACACTGTTCACACATACCATATTAAAAGCCCATCTAGTGGTGTAAAACCAGTGTACAGGTACCTTACATGCTGGTTGACCATTGATGGCAAGTGGGACAGTGGCAGTCATCTGTCATTTTGTGGTGACAGTTCTAGTGTGGTTGGCGATTTACATTCTAGTGTGGCTCAGGAGACTGATGACAGGACTGCAACATGGGTTGCTGGGCTCTCGGGTGCATAAAGGTGGCAACATGGGGGATACTGAGACTGGAACTGTGGATGAAAAGACTCAGGCTCAGCTGGAGCTAAATGAGACAGTATCTCAGGACTTTCACATGGTGAAAACACTGTGTCAAATGTGTGTGATGACAAGGCTCTGTCTGTGGACTTATCTGCACCTGTCATCTCACCTTGTTGCACCAGATCTACCAGATGGAGCATTGTACCATTGTAGACTGTAGGGATGATTGTTTACACACTAGTCGGGGTGGGTTGGTCAAGCCAATTAACAGGCTTATACAAACTATGGCTGTGCAGTGGGTGACACCCTGTTGGAGGAGTTCGTTAGAGCCTTTTTTTTTTTTTACTCTTTCTCTTTTCATTTTTGATACATACCTTTTGGACTTTATCTAGGTATTTTCTCTATGTTTTGATTTTGTGTGTACTACCGTTTTCCCTATGCTTTTTGTTCCCTCTTGACACTGTGTACTTCCCTGTGTGGGATTGAGGAGTTGAAGTAGTCCCTGGTTATTGTGCATGTCTGCACTTGCAGTTTTGGATGCAATCTTTTTTTTCAGGTAGTATATATGGCACCCCTGCTATGGTTGTTGAGGGGTGTGCTCCCATCTACTTAGTAGATTGTAGGACAGCTTTTTTTTTTTGTCGGTACACTGCTGTAGGTTATGCTCGTCTGTCCACAATATTTTTTGTTTAGGGATTCTTGGTTGTTCTTTTTCTTTAAATTTTCTCTACTTGTTCTAGTTGTTATCCTGATTGATGTGGTGGGGTCTCTGTCTGCAGGGTGTTAGGGTTGTTTTTGCTGTGTTTTGTTTTTTGATGGTTGTCTTTGTTGAAATCAGTAAATCACTGTTACAAGGTCTGAATGTTTCCCTGAAATTCCCCACAATTATTATTTTTTTAATATAAAGTTTACATAAAACTCGGGATGTTTCTTTTATTTTGACATCCCTGTAGGGACTGACGTGAGGAGGAGCAGGGGGCGTGGCATAACATATTTTGGTCACAGAGCAACGAGGGATAATTTGTGTGCCTCAAATACCATGGTAATGCCTTGCTCCACCTCTTTTTTTGGCTGTGCCGTTACAGAGGAGCTGTATGCGTCTAGCTGGCTCAAGGCCTAATTTTTGTTTATTTCTACTTATTTTTAGAACAGAGAACAATGAAAGCTGCGAGACCAGACTGATTGTGGAGTCGTCTACCTTACACCACACATAACAAACATAATGTAGAGAGGGGAAAAGATGGGCTTGCACCCCTTGACAAGTTAGCTTTAGAAACCATATATATTATTACTACTGCGTTTCATTTGAATGAAATAAGACGGCCGGGGCTCAAGTAAAGAGTTTCTACATAAACAAACATACCGAAACTCCTCCCCCATCCACATTACAGTGAAAATAACACTAAAGATGGCAATAGCACCATAAAACAGTGGAGGCAGGTGTTCCCTTGTTCCAATGATTGATCACATCTTTGCAGAATGATGAAATGGACTTTCAGTAAGTATGGACTGGAATGTTTCCTCGTCATCATCATCACTATCTTCAGAAATCACACACTGTCACGACTCGTACAGTTATGCAGATTTAGATATTCCAGCCCAGACCTATGTGAGTCGCCAGCAGGTAGCACATGCCTATCGTACATGTCATCATCATCATGGGGAAGCCCAACCTGCAAAAGAGAACATTAGATCAAATATACACTATATTGACAAAAGTATATGCACCCATCACTCCCATATGTGCTCCTTTTCCCAAATTGTTACCACAAAGTTGGAGGCACACATTGTAATGCTATGTATAGACATTGGTTACAGTTTCCCTTCACTGGAACTAAGAGAACCAAATCATGTTCCAGCATGGCAATGCCCCTGTGCACAAAGCCAGCTCCATGAAGACATGGTGTGTGAAGTTTGGAGTGGAATAAGTGGTGTCCTGTAAGGCAGACTGCACCCCAGGCCTCTTCACCCAACATCAGCACCTGACCTCACTAATGTTCTTGTACCTGAATGAAATCAAATCCCACAGCCACGCTCCAACATCTAGTGGAAGCTTTCCCAGAAAAGTGGAGCGCATTATAACAGCAAAAAGGGAATAAATCTGGAATGAAATAACATATAGGTGTGATGGTCTAGTGTGTGAAAAAAACCCACTGTTGCTCTGTCACAGTTTAATAAATCTCATGTACATTACTTCACTTAAGGCAGCTCATCAGAGAAGAAGACATCTCCGCTCAGAACGGGAAGTTTTTATAGACTTTCGTGGACTTTTTAATTTATTTACTCTCTCTGGCCTCTTTAACAGGAAAAAAAAGCTTTAAAGCAAAATAAACTGAGATGCACGTGTTTTATTCTTTCTGTAACAAAGTCAAAGCAGACGTCTCATCTGTTGAACCGAGTCTGCGGTGTAGTTTAAAGCAGTAATATGAAGAGTAGCTATAAAACAAAACATAACCAGTTAGAATTTTTATTTATAGCCATAAACTAATTATGAATGGTAAATCATTAAAAGGGAACACGTATTGCCATTTATAGCCAATCAGGAACAAATTTGTTTTACGGATGTTCCACAACCTTAAATGTAACTATATATGGATAAAAAATATGATGTCATTCATCAATAAAAATGAAGACTGTAACTGTGGTCATTGTGGTAACATGAACTCCACTTAGCATCGGCCATACCACATTCACATTGATTATTATTCTGTAACAGCATGTCCCAAAGTTTTATTCTTTACATAATGTCATTTTTATACATTTATATTATTACACACCAAGATCAGTTCATGCTGAACTCTGAATACAGATGAGCAGTAATAAAATAAATAAATAAATTGTGATTGTGGCATACTTTGAACCAAGCAAGGTATGCATTTTTCCTCTGCATTTAACCCATCCAAGCAGTGAACACACACAACTGAGAAGTGCACACATACCCAGAGCAGTGGGCAGTAGTGGGCAGCAGTATAATATATAAAAGCATATCCTGTGTGCGTAGGTAAATAAATAATTAAAACCTCTGTAGATGTCAGTGAGAAAGCTGTGCATGACAGCACATTGGCCTGTAACCTCACCCTCTAACCTTTTATTTGGTTCTGACATCAGATTATTGACCATCAGCGAGTCTGTAGCAGGGGGAGTCAATAAAACTGCTCGATAATGAAGCAGCATGAATCAGTAATCGGTGCCATATGGTCAGTGTTCATCTCCTGCAGCCATTTTGGGGAAAATGGCCAATAAATATCACAGCAGTAAACAATAGAATCACAGTATTTCATCATCATGTCATCTACAGTAGAGAAAGTATCTGTAAATTGACTACAAAATATTCCAATGATGTATGATTCAAGAGAAAAGACAGATGATCACGTGAAGAAGAAAAGATCTTTCACAGAAATTACAATCCTGTTACTTTGTATATCATTTTAATCTAAATCTAGGATTCATCATATTAATGCGTTGGCATGGTTCGTCACTACTGAACTTTATTACCATCTACTGGAGTTTAAGGTATCAGGCGTTGTTGAGTTCTGCCGAGGCCGAATGGTGTATCTCGCAATGCTAGCAAAAGAGAAACTAATGTCATGGATTTTCCCCATGACTCGGATCCACACCAAAATGTTACGGGTTCTTCCTTGGCCCAAGCTACACACTACCACCAACTTTCATGAAAATCGGTTTGGTAGCTTTTGCACAATCCTGCTTAGAGTCAGACAAACAAACAAACAATCAATCAAACTACACCAGAAACATAACCTCCTTAGCGGAGGTAAAAATGTTTTTTAAGTTACACATTTGAATGGATGCTAGTTAACCAAAATTTGCGTACTTGTCACCGTAACATCTAATCAGGTGTTAAGTCACATTTTGGGTGATTTGAGTTCTGCATATTTTCAGATTCAAGGTTCAATAATCCATTTTGATACCAACTTTATTTCAGTATCATGTCCACATGTCACCATAGCAACAGTGCCAGTTTGTTTACAAGGAGGGCCTCGGAAACCTCTGTCGGAATCTTATTTTTAGAATATTTAGCGCGGGTTAAAAGCGAAAAATGCAGGTTTTTCTGTCAAAACTGGAGTTACAGCTTGGAAAACAGCCCTTAAAACAGTGTGTAGGATTAAAATTTCTCAATTCTGTTGAAGGATCAGGACGATAAGGTATTTATCAACCAATATTAGCCAAAAAAGATGTCACCCACAGCACCTTATTGGCCACAGCGCAGAACTAACCTCTGTGACTGAACACCTGACCTGATATGACGGCTCTCATTTTCTAATTCTGTGCTAACCCTATTAGTTGTTTGAGCGGAAGTCGGATAAGAAACCTTCTTTAAAAATTAAGAATGCTCTCTGAGATGGGATAAGGCATTACTTTGAACAGCTAAATATAGATTTAATGTTGGAAAACGATGCAGAATTGTGGAGTCAGCCTGCCTGATGAGGGTTTCTGAGCAGCACATGTGAACATTTCAGGTTTCTAAAGTGACTTTTTTCTTTCTGCTTTGCTTCACCCTCTTTGAAGAAGCGTGTTGTGAAGGAAGCATAACCCAGGCTTGAGGAAACGTTCCTCTGTCTGATGTACACTGCTTTCATGCTCTCCTTAATGGCCATCTATTTCCAGAGACATGTGCACAGCCTTTTATACGCTCGCTGGTGGAAATGTCCTACCACTGAGAGGGTTCATGTGTATAATTATGACAAGGTCGTGTAATGGCTGCTTTCAGTCATCATCACTTAACGTCCTTCTGTCCCAGAGTTCACCACAGAGAGTCCACTAACTTCCACACAAAGGGACGTAATTACTAGCGAAGAACCCACGTCTTGACGGATACTAGACTGAGCTGCGCTGAGTGAATTATTAAATGACAGCAGGTAGGAAATGTTAGCGGTATCAGAACTCCAAAGAGGAAAAATGAGTAGTCAATACACACAGTACATTTTCTATAAAGCTTTTCCACAAATTGCTTGTGTACGTTTCCACACCAGCCACCATTTTCTCTGATCTTTTTGGGCTTTTTTTCTCTGATATTTATACGTTTTTAATGTTAGCTTAGCCGAACACACACTAATAGATTTTTTTTTGTTACTGAACTTGACAACGATGCATCTGCTCATGTTGACGGGAAAATCAAGCCTAAACATTACTAATGTGAAACAGAGGAAGGGGGCGGGGCTTCCAAGGTGTCAATTGATATCGGACAGTTTAAAGTGCCTATGTTTAGCTTTCATACACAGTGAAAAAGAGCTGTTTAATTAACATTTCAGTGTGCGTTGGAGAGAAATGAACACTCTACGGTTGTTCTGTCAGAACGCTAGGGTGCAATTAGTTTTGTTAGAAATGAAATGTTTTCTGTTAATTGTGTGACGTTCTGATTCACAGCTAATTTCAGTGGTATCTGGGTGAAGTCATCTGTTTATATTAAAGTCGGGTGGTATAAATAGTGACCATCCCAAAAACCAGGACTTTGAACACATTATAAACTATAAAAATATTATTTTGATGTAAAGGGTGTGAGGATGAGGATGGGTTCCCTGTTGAGTCTGGTTTCTCTCAAGGTTCCTTCCTCTTGTTGTCTCAGGGAGTTTTTTAGGGATATATAGGGATAAATTTATAGATTCATAAGTTTATATTCAGAATGTATATACTTCTGCGAAGCTGCTTTGTGACAATGTCTGTTGTTAAAAGCGCTATACAAATTGAATTGAGGGGTTTTGATATGTAGTTAAGTGCATTAACACAGAGTAAGTTTATAAATCATTATGTACTAACAAAATTTCCAATTTAGCGACAAAATGTCAGCAAATTGCTAGCAAACATTTCACGCAGGAGCTGCGGTGCTTTGTCCTTACATTGTACGTAAAATATGTTTAACCACGAGGTTACTGATGCCATAGATATAAATATATGCTACATGTTACATTCACTATTGATGAGTGTTTACGAGACATGTCAATGTCTGAGCGAGCTCACACCGTCAACACTACAAGCATGACAATACGGTACAGCAGTTTTACGCTGCGATTAAACAAGAGAAAATTGAATGTTTTTTCTGGACTTTCTCCAAAGTGCAATTAATCCAGTTTGTGGCACCACCTGGCATTTACAAGCCAGCGATCATCAGGAGTGTCTGTTAATGACACAATATTATAGGCTGCGTTCATTGAGTTCGGCAGTGAAACAGACTCTACACTCGACTGTAGAGCCCATTGACTGAACGAACGAAGACTGTACAAAAAAGGTACAGCGCATCAGATCTAAAAAGTGAAGCCTCCACAGGTCTAGCGCCTCTGTTGGCTGGCAGCAGAACAATTTTTAGCCCCGCCCACCCCCATGTGCTTCAATGACAAAACAGCTTAATTTCCATGTCACTTTTCTCATCTAAACTGTCCTTCCAGCTACAGTGTCTAATTCGAGCAGTTAGTTTTTCGCTATGCTGATATCTGCAGACTTTTTTATTTTCCCCCAGAAATTAGTTTTTGAAAACATTATTCTACTATAAAATTAGAAGGTGTGGCTTCTCCAGACTGAAGGAGGAGACCAGTTAACTTCACCACACAATTTATTATGACAAATTTATTACCTTTCCTAGACACGTGCACGAATACAAAGTGTTAGCAATTTCTACTAAAAACGTTTGAAATATCAAAACGCTTCATAAGGAAAGGTTAGTGTAATCGCACTAGCTACCTAGCTATATAGTAATTGCGCCAGCTAACCATCCACACAGTCAGTTATACAGTATATTCATTTGCGCTACAAAGAACATTAAGATGGATTTTACAAGTAGTTAGTTAATTTGCAGTATGCTCAGGATAGTCATGAGTTTTAACTCGCCCGGTGAGCTCACTGCCGGCTCATTCCGTGTTGGTCCCATCCATCTGTCAGTGAATTTCCAGGTCATGTTATAAATGTCCTTCCTAGATGCATCCGTATCAATGAAATATTTCCAGCTGAAACTGTTTAAGCTCTCTGGATAGATGTGATAAAGAGAATTTGAGAATGTGACCGTATTCGTCTGATCGTTTCTACCGGAGAAGGGGGCGGGGCTAGCAAAGTAACAACTCGCTACTGTGCATACTCGCAAAGGCGAAAGTCCCTACCTGACAGATTCTGGCTGCAAATTTGACAACATGGTGGAGGTATTTTGGCTTCATTTCTATAGAACGGGAGCACAGTGTTAACTTTTTATACAGTCGATGGTAAGGAACCACAGGGTAGTGGTCTAAAAGATATGTAGCATGATGTTAGATTATACAATTTTTAGTCTTGAATCTTTTGATATGAATGAAATAACAGTAAACAATCTAGGACTTCTAGAAATAACCCTATGTAAAAGTATAGTGATGCCAACAACTACAGAGCCTAGGAAACAAAATCTGGGTGCCTTATTTGTGTATTCCGAGTTTACGGAGTTCTAGCACTAAGCAGTACCTAAGAGTTCATCCAACATCCAGGAGACGTTATTCCTATTGTGTAGCCATGACAGCAAAGAATTGAGGTTGTTGATCATTGGCCTGAGTCCGTACATCAGCCCAGATTCCTCAGCTTCCTGCTCATCTTTTCCATTTCAGCCAATTAAATTTTCATGAGAGTGTTTTGTTTACACGGAATTACTAATATAAAGTGCAGCTCCATGTTCCGAATGTGAAGTTCAGCTGAATGGAGTTTTAAAGTGTAAAGAGTAATGGAGTTTGTGAAAGTGCACTGTACTCTGAGATTGAAGGCACCGGACATCAATTTAGTCACAGCAGCAAAACAGATTCCCAGACCGGAGAAGATGGGACAGAAGATGAAGCGAAGATCAGGGAAAAGGTAAAAGCAGCTAGATCACTACAGCAAATAGAGAGAATGGAGTGAGAGGCTGAGTGCTAGAGAGTGTATACACTGAAACAGGATGGAGAGATTACACAAAGTGGAGAGAGAGAGAGAGAGAGAGAGAGAGAAATTTGAGGTTTTGATGCGTAGCCTGATATCTCAAGCATGTTAAAAAGATACAGAGCAAGAACTTCCTTCCTTTTGTCTTTCTGTCTTTCTTTCCTTCCTTTCTGCGTTTGCTTATAGATGCAGCAGTGGTGAACACCACAGTGTTTGGATCTGTTGTCGTTAGACGTGGCAGTGAGGAATGACGGCTGGTGATTCAGCTATGTCGCCAGTGGAGGCAGCAGTGGTGAATGGCGTATTGGTATTAGGTTGTGTAGCTGATGGACATAAGCGGTTAATGGCTGCTCACTGTAGTGTCCTCCACCTGTTCCCCAAATCTACACCATGGGTAGGCCAGGGGTTGGGCTCACATCTGGCCTAGTTTAAAATCCAGATGTTTGATCCCCAACAGACGGAGAGTGGGGAATACGGAAGCTGGAATTATAGATGAAGCAGGTTGTTGTTATTGTGCACCATCAGGACGGGACAGGATGTTAATGTCCACTGGAACTGATGAATACACTGGGATGACTGAGATTCAAGGACAATAACTAACCTGATCCAAGGAGAAATGCTACTGATGTCACTGGATTTGGTATGATTTTCTATCAAGTCATAAGAAAAGCTAAGCTAATCCTCCCCTGACAGTAAGCTTAAAGACTCCGCCCTGAAACACATTCAGTGTTTATACTGAAATATTTTGGTCATGTTTAGTGATTCGGTTGATTTTGTTGTTTGGTGTTGTGTTCTTGCTATAAAAACTTTGCAGTGTGGGATGGTGTTATTGCTACCACAGTTACACCGGCTGCGCTTCCTTCAGTCTTTTTCTTTCTTTCATTATTATTACTAGTAAACGTACGTAATAAATAGCCAGTATGACTATTTCATATATTTGTCATATATCAAACCTTCCTTTCCTTTGCTTTCCTTACCACTTCCTTCCTGCCCTCCCTCCTTACTTCCTTCCCTTCTTCCCTTACTGCATTTGTGTCCTTCCTTCCTTTCATTTATCCCTTCTTTCCATTCTTTCCTTACTGCATTTCCTTCTCCATTCGTCCTTTTTCCCTTCCTTCAATTCTTTCCTTCGATTCTTTCCTTACTTCTGTCCTCCCACCATATCGTCCCTTCCTTCCTTCCCTTTTGTCCATACTTCATTTGTTTCCTTCATTTCCTTCCTTTCCTCCTTTTATTTCCATCCATCAGTGTATATATTTTGATGTACCTTTGTAAGCTGAAGAAATAAGCTCTACTGAAGTGAACTGATTGCTGAACAGCACTTTCAGAAATATCGTTTTAATGTAAAAGTAATATTTAAACTAAAGACTTTCCCTGTCCCACACTCCTCCAGACTGAGGGAAGAAGACGACAAGATCGGGATTAATCTCAGAGTGATAGCGTCGGTCTCTCAGTGCTGTGAGCTACTCAGACAAGCTCAAGCTGCTGAGAGGTAATTAAGTCACGGATGTGTTATTGAGAAGCTGGGATTATCTCCACCATCCCTCACTCACTGCTCTTTAGAGCTGAGACCCCAGATGGTTCGAGTCTGGACGGTCATCATTGTCCTATATGGCAGTGATTAACTAACACACACACACACACACACACACACACACACACACACACAGTAGCTTGGCAGCATCAGTAATGGAGATCCATGTAATCCAGCCACAAGATTCAGTCTGATTAGCAGTCAGGAAGATGAGCGTGTGCTGACCGGCCAAGCATGGAAGAGGAAGCAGGGGGCAAATGGGGTAGTTCTGGGGTATGGGGGGGCAATGATACACTGATCATATCAGCTTTATCTGTTCTAGGCACGATGTAGACACCAGAGACGTTTACAAGAGCACTGTAAAAAAAACAGCAGCTGAAAATCAAGCTACACTTCAATAAATATAGAATTTAGCAGCTGGATTTTATTTATAAAACAGTAAACTATGGCTGTTTACTGCACTGCAGCTAACAAGTGACCTTACAAAAAGAAAAGAAAAAGCTAGCAGCTAAATAAGCAGCAATTTAGCAGCTACATTTAAAAAAAAAATAAATCAATCAATAAAAACAGCAAAAACTGACAGCAGAATAAATAAATAAATAAATAAATAAATAATACATTGTAGCCATCTAAAAATGATAACTAGAATATGAATTGTATATTTGTGGGGGAAAAACAATTTAGGAGCTGTTTTTTTTGTTGTTTTTTTTTTTACAAAAGACTAAATATAAATATAAATATTTAATTCAATTCAATAACATCTGAATAAAAAAAATACTGCAGTTGACTTGTTTGACTTAGATTTATTAAAAAATAAAATTATAATTTGTAGAAATTCAGCAGCTGATCTTTTGCAAAATTGCAGGCAACCAACAGCTAAATTTGTAAGCAGCTGATTTAATTAATTTAAAAAAATCTAAGATATGACATCTAAAAAACTGTAAATAAAAAAATAATTTACAATAAATAAGTAAAAGCTGCATTTTAAAAATTTTCTAAAAAATATCTATTCATTTAAAAAATGTGCAAAAACCAGTAGGTATATAAAAAAAAATTTTATAAAAGGTGCAGTTTTTTTTTTTGCAAGATTTTTTTTTTACCATAGCAGCTGATTCTTTTTCAAGGTGCCTTTACAGAACACAAAAATAAGCAGGACTTTATTTTGAGTGTAGACGTCAGTTAAGCAGTTAATCACACTTCATTCATGCTGATTCAGTAGTTTTGAGGAAGTGGAAAAGGTTTCGATGAGGTTCGGCCTGTCTGCTCTCAGACTCTATTATTACTGTGTTATATAAGCTGTGCTGTCGACTCGGAGGACTCTTCGAGACACAAAAACAGAACGACCTTCTGGGTAAAAGCTTTGCTTTCTGACTGGAAACACATCAGGATGGTAGGAGAGAGAGAGAGGGAGAGGGGGGAGAGAGGGAGAGAAAGGGAGAGAGAGAGCGAGAGAGGGAGAGAGCGGGGAGAGAGAGAGAGAGAGA